>CM042199.1:24046540-24064845 GCA_023539305.1 Ilex asprella | reverse complement strand
AGGGTTTTGAAAACCAAATGATGGAGGAGGATTTGAGTGACCCGGTGAATCCGGAGTTAATTGAAGAATAGGAATTGGTCACTTTTTGTTACTGTACAGGTTTTTGTTATTTACTTATGTCCATTTTATTTCATGTTACTCACTTTTATGGTTGTATAGTGTTGTTTTCTTTTGAATCCAGATCTGGGTGCTTTTGTCAAAAGCTCGAATGTGAGGTGTTCTTTTACCCTTCTCATCTTTTACTGCATATGTTATCTATTTATTGCATTGAGGACACTGCACTTTTCAAGTTGGGGGATGTGGCTGTGCACAATTTTATGATGCACCAAGGTTGCTGGAAATATGTGAAAATTTTGAAAATTTTTTATGAGAAATATCGATAAGTTGATCCGTACTACTTCATGAAGAAGTTGTGGGTTAAACAACATGTTAATCATTGTCTTGAACTCTGTGCATATGAACATTCTTTGGAAGTTGATCCTATGCATAAGTATCACTTATGTATTGATTTTTGAACTCATATGTATGTGATTTTTGAATGTGTAATTTCAGTATTTTATGGATTGAATTCATGTTTTATGCTTGACATAAGTGGTGGAGATGAGGAAGGACCCATGAGAGCTTTAGTGCCAAACCCTTTTTGAGGAAATTACAATTACTCATAGAACAATTTTTCAATGTCAAATTTGTTCAATAGTCTCATTATGCTTGCTTTGGTTAGTTGCATTGGGTTAGTAGACTGATTTATTTTGATCATGCGGACCTGGAAGTGATCTTAGGCCATCGTTGAAAACTTTGAGCCTTACCCTTTTTCTTGTGCAAATTTTATCCCTAGTGCTGTGATTGAGCCCATTTTTAAATTCATTTCTACACCACACATTCAACCAAGCCAAAGAAAATAAGAAATACTTACCTTACCTTGGTTGTTCCTAAAGAGTACAAGAGAGATTGCAAAAGAAGGAATTGTGGTGTGGAGATGAAACAAAAAGGGATGAATGAGTTTGTAATTCAAGAATTGAACAGAAAGGAATACAAGAAAAGGAGAAAAATGGGTGAAAGAAGAAAAGAAAGCAGAAAAAGAGAGAAAGAAAGCTAAGGGAGTGGTGATGATTGAGAATCAAAATCCCATGAATAGGGAAGTGCCTTTCCAAGATGAAAAGTCTCTCCCTCGGAACAACTCTTTGTGTTCTCCCCTTATCCTTCATTTCTTTCACCTACACATTACCCCAAGGCCCCATTATAACCATTAAAAGTCCTAGGTGATCTAGAGAAGCATGGGAGATGCATAAATTCAAAGAAAATGATGAGTTATGTCTTACTATCTAATGCACTAGCACCCTATTCATGAGACTATGCCAAGGCCGTTTCATTTCTGCATATGAACTTCATTTTTGGATTACATGTGAACACTTTGTTTTTGGATACAAGATTCTATGTCACATGTACACATGGAGTGCATACCAGGATAGCTTGAGTGCATTTATTGCTTAAGAGTGTCCCTTGGTGAGTTTTGCATTGAAACTGAGTTTGTCTTGCTTTTCGAATATGAATTCTATTTGTAAATTCCCAAATTACATGTTTAATTCACTTGCACACAAATTGGAAATTAATATGGTTGGTGCATACTTTGGACTAGCATCTATGACTATAGTTTTGTTAATGTTTGCTTAGTTCTAGTCATATGAGGAATGACTTAGAAAATTCATGCTTGTGGAATGGGGGAATATTGCTCAAGTTGATGATATTGGACATGATTCAGAAATGTTTTGATTATAATTTTGATAATGAATTTTTTGGGTGTTCATTGTGATAGTTGATAAGTGGAATTTAACTTTTGCACATTGAATGCATCAATGCCCTAAATCGCAATACAATTTCATTGATAAATTGGACATGATGGCTACGAATGTGGTTCTCAAGGAGGTTACATGTTTAGGTTGGAGTAGGAATCATTAAGAGTATGTTAGGAGGTGTAGAGGATGTCTAGAAGTGGATAGCATTGAGGCAGTACACTCAGCAGAAAATTTCAGAAACTAAGGCTGAGTGTACCGATACGCTGACCCTACTGGAGTTCTGCGTACCGGTACACCCGCCTGAGTCGATTTTGTTTAATCGGTTCTTTTATTTCATACGACGGTTGACCTTTCATTTCCCCCTATTTTAAACCATTTTTTTTCATTTATTCCTCAACCGACACCCACCTCTTAGCCTTCATACCCCTTCCCATTCCTTCCCTCTTTAAAAACCCCTTTCTCTCTCACCGATTTCTCTCAAACTACAAATCCAAACCCTAGCCTTTTGCATTTCTCTCTCAAACCCGAAACCCAATTCCTAGACTACCCAATACATCCCCATATTTTCTCTCTTCCATTTTTGTTTCAAACCCAAAATCCCAATTCCCTTGAACCCTTGTTCCATCGAAACCCCCCTAAAGCCCAAATCTTCCCTTTTCTCTCCATTTTCTTTCGAAATCTCTCAATGGTCCGAACAAAAATACCTGGTCCTGATCTTCCGCAATATGAGGAGCCCTCTGGTTACAAGAGAGGTGGTGAGGTGAGCGAAGCCGCCAAGGAACAAAGGAAGAAGGCAAGGTTGGAGGCACGGATGAACTGGATTGGTGAGAGGGGTGTGACGTGTGAGCGGAATCTTGATCTTATGTCCCTCACTCCACGGAATGAGGCTGTCCAGGCCATTCAAAACCATGGTATGCATTTCTGGTTCGAGGCAGTTGATGGGTATAATTTATCCATGTGTAGGGAGTTTTATCAGACCCTGGGGTTGGCTGATGTGGGTGGGGTAGAAATTTTGAAGGCTAAGGTGCGGGGAAAAATAATCGCAGTGACCCCTGATGTCATTGCGTCCCTCCTCGGAGACTACTAGAGACCACCCAATGATGTGCCAACTTACCCCGATAATGTTAAAAAGGCAAAGTCGATACAGGAATTGGTTGTGGTGATGTATGTAGACCCTAGCTTGTTTAAGGGGAATGTGCATAGCGGGAAGTTGAAACACTCTTATGGGTTGTTGAACAAACTCCTCCACTACAATTTTTTTTTTAAGGGTGCTGAGAAGAAACCAAATTTGGAGAAATTGGGTTTATTGGATGCGGATATGTCTGGAGTGACCATTGATTTTGCTTTGATTATATTGGGGACAGATGAAAGAGTTCGCCACACACAGAAGCCTCAGATTAATTTACCGTTTGGGAGTTTGGTGACCCGTTTGTGCAAGCTTAATAAGGTGAAGTCCTATGTTTTTGATTCGCTCACTCCCCCCGAATTTGGTGCAATTGGCAAGACGAACAAGAAGAAAAAGAAGGCTCTGAGTCGGGAAAGGCGTGCAGCCCCCGTAGGCACTAGTTCTGAGGCCCCCGAAGCTTCATCTTCGGTCGGGCCATCAACTGCGGAGCCCGTACGCTCAACTGATTAGCGCCTCGATGACATTGAGGTGACCCTGCAGGGTTTTGGGGAGATTTTGAGGGAGCTGTTTAGCCATACTTTCCCAGGGAGGCCTATTCTTGGTGTGCCCCCTCCGGCTGTTGCAGGCCCTTCTGCAACCATTCCTTCTGCCCCTGCAGATGTTGAGATGGGCGGTGATGATATTGATGAGGAGGATGGTTCTGCTAGTGGGAGTGAGTATGCTGAGGGTGATGATAGTGGTGAGGGAGACGATGAGTAGGTTGTCATGTTTTCGGTCTTTTGTCTTTTAAATTTTATGTTGAAGTTTAGGATTGAGTCTCTGGCCTAGTAGAAGAAGCTATAGGAAATAGGCCAGCTTTTGGGTCTTGTTGATTTTTGAATCCTAGCACTCCAATTTAAACCACAAGTAATGAAAAATCACATTTGTTTCCATCTTGTCCATAATTATTTTGTAAATTGCATTATGATTATGAATTTTGATTGATAGTTGAATTGTTATGGATTGTTGTATGTTAATCTGTTTTTGTGTTTTGATATTGAATTTGGCTAAGGGACTAGCAAAAGATAAGTTGGGGGGTGTGTTTAGCACAATATTTTGTATGTTTTTGTTGTGCAAATCAATGTTATTGAAGTAGTTTTTTATAATTAAAGATTGGGAGTTGTGTTCATGATTTCTCAACTATAGCTTTTGATGTGTGCAGGTTAAGATGTAAAATATACCCTCTTAAAGCCTTTCAAATTAGTCATGAGGAGTTATGGTGAAAGACGAACCAAAGGAAACCAAAGGGGAGAAGATAGCAAGAAATCAGGAAAATAAGCCTAGCGTACCGGTACACGTACCGGTACGATGAGGCCACTGGAGTGCTGCGTACCGGTACGCGTACCGGTACGATGAGGCTACTGGAGTGCTGCGTACCGGTACACCCGAAGGATTTTTTTGCTCAATTCTGTTTCACGCCTTAGCCAGTGAGAAGATGTAGCTGCTGGGTCTTGAGGAGTGCCCTGCCATGCCCTGTCCAAGCCATCACCTGTTACCTATTGATGGAGATCACATCTCCAGGCTAGCCCTTGTCTCCTGGCACGTTTTTGCTAAAGGATAATCTCCATTGCAAGGGATGGAGATAAAAAAAGGGGAGACAGAAGGGTATTAGAGTTTTGGTAGAGAAAGAAGCTCCCAAGCGTAGAGATGATGAATAGTGTATTCTGGAGAGAGAAAGTTCAGATTTAAGCCTTTCTTCTACTGCATTTGTCTTGTAATCTTGAGTAAGGATCTTAGTAGTTCATTGAATGCCATTAATGTTGTTTTCCCTTCATGTTTGGTTAGTTGAATGCTCATTTAATGTTTTTCCACTAATGCTTTAAGTTCTTCATTTTCCATAGATAAGAATTTGTTTATCATCTCTTTCATTCCTAGCTTGTAAGTTATTGTATTTTGTTATTCTAGAATTCCATTTCATTGCAATGCACCTTCATTTCGTCATTGTTTACATTTCAGATATAACTAGCTAATTTATTAGTTGGCATGACCAAGGGGAACCTCTACTTAGGCATAGGACTTCAACTCATTTCTATTCCTCCCTTCAAAGACCAATGGTTCGATTTAACCGGGTTGAAGGCGGATGATTAGGTGAATCTTTGATAAACCATAGGCCTAGTCACGGTTTATGCTTAGATACTCACCGGCCTCATCCTCGGCTTTCCGAAAATTATTCGTTCATTTATGCTTGATCGGAGGATGTGTTTGAGTTGAGTTTGTATACCTAGTAGAATGACCTCTTGGAAATGCCAATTCTTGTTTTCTCATTAGCACACACTTCACAAACCAACTCAAAAGATAAAAGATTTTACATTTCCCTTTTCACCAAATCACTTCAATCTTGATCCACTTCCTTCCCTGTGGATACGACCTTGGAATACTCTTCCAAAGTAACTCACAACACACGAAAGTCTCCTTGCGATTGGGGAGCATTTTTGTGCACACATATCCCACATTTACATCTTCCTATTTTCCTTTCCTCATTGCCCTTTCTTTTGACACTATCCCTAGGGGAAGAAATCTTTCTTCCCCGTCCATACATTACATCATTTGAGGGATAGTAATTAGGGGTTAGTGAGGTTATGTATTCTCGATCAATCAAGGACCTGACCCAATTCAAATGGAAATTCAAGTCGGGGCCCTCAACCACTTTTACGGGGTCATGAACAAGGTTTTGCATGAGAATTTGATTACTTGGGGGTGTGGAGAAGACCCCAAATGACAAGAAGCTTGCCCTCATCCACGCATTTATGACGAGCATGTAGATGGAAGTTGCCTTGATGATATAGGACTTCATGAAGGAGTTCGTCCTCCAATTTGGTCACGAGGTTGGGCTATCTCTCTAAGGTAAAGGCCTATGCCTCCGATATGTTGCCCTCCCTGAGGGGAGAGGGCTAGGGCGCCTAGAGCTGAGCCATCCAAGACCAGATTATCCCCTACCAGGCCATCCACCACTGCCCCACCGAGCACCGTTTCTCAGTGCTTGGATGCATTGGAGAGTAGGATGGATGACCTAGGCGGGACTATGCATCGACTATCCATTATCAGCGCTTGAATGCTATGGAGACCTAGGATGGATGACCTAGTAGGATGTGTGTGTCTGCACAAGTGCTCCCTAACCATAGAGAGTCTTCTAAGTGACGTGTTTTACTTGGAATTTATATTCCAAGGTCGTCTCATTAGGAAAGGAAAATGAATTGTGTTGAAGGTTATTTTATGAAAAATGAAAAGTCCAAAATCTTATGGATGTGTGTTTGGTGAAATGTAATGGAAATAAGTGTAGGCTAATCCAAAGAGTTCATTCCAATGGGAATGCCAAATCAACTCAAAACATTTTTCCAATGGTGCATAGATGTTCAATTGATCCGTAGGAAGCAAGAGACTAATATGGAAATGCAGGCTCAAGCATACCCCGTGACAAGTCTACAGTGTATCAAGAGCTTACAACCACGTCTACACTTAACCTAGTCAAAACAAACCATCTTACACTACGAGTAAGAATGAAAAAGAGCTGATTTAGAATACCCAAGAGGAATTCTCCCTTGGATTAGCCAACTTAAACCTTAGCTACTCATATTTAATGCAAGAACATACAATATGTAAAGAGACATCATGAAGATTCGACTTGTATTAATGCAAGAAACGTTAAACTGCAAAGCTTGAAATGAAAAACTTAATTACAAACATGGAAGAATCTAGAATGTGTAACTAAACTTGAAATACACTTGCAATAAATGAGATTAAAGTGCTTTGAATGAAGATTTTACGAGTATTCTAACCTACAACAAGTGAAATGGGTAAAAGAAATGCAAAAATTCAACTTCTCTCTCTAAAACTATGTCTTCCTCCCTGAGCTTCGCAAGCTTCCACCTTCTCTATCGTCCTCATTAATGAATTGGCCTCCGATGTCCAACCTTAAGTGTAGGGAGGCATGTATGTGTGTAAGAGATGTCAGGGGACAAGTGGGAGAATCATAGGTGGGACCCCTAAGTGGCAAAGCTTCAGTTGTAGGTTGTGTGGCGTTTTTGGGCAAAACCTTTTAAAAGGTCGTTAAAAGCCTTCTGGAAGGTTTTGGAAGGAATAGGGGAAAATTTTGTCCAATGTGTCAAACCATCGGGAAGGTTGATGCAAACCTTCCAGAAGGTTTTGAGGTAGAACCAACTCCAGTGGGCTAAACCTTCCGAAAGGTTGATGCAAACCTTCCGAAAGATTTTCTTCCAACTTGCTTTTTTCTTGATTTCTTTACCTTCCAAGCCTTCATTTAAGCCACCCCATATCTCCTTTGACTTTAAGCACTACGATGGGGGCTTAACTCAAGCCATATTCAACTCATTACCAATAATCACACATTAACAATCACGCATTTCTCCCCAATTTCACAACAAAAGCAAGTACAAAAGGATATAAAAGGCATACATATTATGCAATATTCTGTGCTAATCACACCTCCAACTTGAGTTTTGCTAGTCTCTAGCAAACATTATTTTCAAACCACAAGGTATACAACTACAACATTCCCCTTCATACAAGTAAATCATCAAACATTCAAAATGCAAAAATTACATTGTAATTGAATAAATGGACTACGGCAATACAAAATGAACAACTCTGGTACTTTTCATTAATCATTTGCAAAATTTTAGTACAATGAGTTAGTGTTCAAAAGCAAAACGGCCAAACATCCAAGGGACACTTCTGCTAGGCTGATAAACTAACCCTAAATGGGTACAAACCAAAACCAAAAATAAATTTCAAAAATAACACGACGACACAACTACTTGTAGTCCTTGTCTCCAACATTCTCCTATTCTCTATCATCACCATCATCGCTACCAGACTCATTCTCATCGCCTTCCTCCTCCTCTTCATCATCGTCGTCATCGCCAGAGCGTAAACAACTACAGAAGGTATGAGAGTAGAAGTAGATGGCCCGGCCGGAGGCGACAGAGGTCCACATGGGATGGACTAGCTCGAGAAGGTATGTTGTAAGATCTGGGTCACCATCAATGATAGCCCATGCATTGTAGTATCCAAGGTATCCATACATTGTGACATGGTACGATCCGGGGCATGTAACACCCCCTCCACATGGCATAATATTGTCCGCTTTGGGCCCACTGGCCCTCACGGTTTTGCTCCTCCCAGTACCCCTGGGAAAAGGCCTATGTCATGTAAGAGGATGAACTTACTTATATACCCAACAACTTTTCCTTCCCTCACCGAAGTGAGATACCAGGATCTTATAATCCACCCCCTTTAGGGCTGCACATCCCCATATAGCAACTCGCCAGCTATGTAACACCCCGCATTTTCTTTTTATATATGTATATAGATATATAGTAAATAATTATTGTAAAAAGGTGGATATGTGTAGTGATGTATGTTTGAATTTGGAAGAATTGAAAAAGTAGAGATTTGGAAGGTTAGTGAAAATAATAGTTAAAATTTAGTTTTAAAAAGTGAAAATATGAAATTTTAGGTCCTAGAACTTGTATTAAATAGTTTTGGTGTAGAAATATGTGTTGGAGAGGTTTGGGATGGATTTGGAAGGGTTAGGAGGAATTAGAAATAAAAAACGGAGAAAAAGGCAAAAAACTGGGCAAAACCGTACCGGTACGGCCGAAAGAATTCTGAATGTTTAATGTCGCAATCTTGGTCCAATTTTCGCCCTATAAATACATTGTGTCACCTCCTTTGGCTCTATTTCGGCCCCTCCAACCTTAGAAACCCGAAGAGAGAAAGAAAGGAAGAGAAGAGAGGAAGAAAGGAAGAGAAAAACAAGAGTTTAAAGTAGTTATTGAAGATCAAAACCTTGATTTCAAGAGTCAAGGTAGGGGATTTCTTCTCTTTCTCTTACATTGAGATTAGGGTTTATGTATATATGTATGTTTTGCTATAAATGTGATATATAAGATATAAAATCATCCTTTCTTAGTCTTTTGGGCAATGAATACATGTTTTATCATAGTTAGGGTTGATGACCCATGAAATTCCTCTTTTGTTTGAAAAACCCTAGATTTTTTTAGAGGGATGAATTTTATTTTTAAAGTTTTCTTTTATTATTGACATTGGGACCATAGAACTTTGTGTTGAGCAATAAATGATTTCATTGTGATTTCTTGTATTTTTCATAATGGGTTATTAGAATTGTCACATGATGAAATTGAGGATTTTTAGAAATATGCTTTTAATGGAGAATATGTTGGTGTCCTTATTGTATGGTTGTTGTGAGGGACTTGAATTGCCATCGAAAGATTCCATAGAGTGTTAGAGATTAGTCTACCCTGGTGTGGGTGAGATGGTTTCCTAACACTTGTAGTGGGTTGTCATTTGGTAATGCGACCACTATCGTTCACTGGAGTTCGAACTAGGGTTGGTATACCTTTCCTGGGAAGGGACACGTCACTGTGGTATGGTAGACTCCCTTTCCCAAAGTGCTAGTGATTTGATTGTGATTGGTGAACTAGGTATAGTTGTTGGGTAGATTCATGGGAAACAATCAACGTAGATAGCATGAGATGAACCAATATATATCTATATATTTAGATGAAAACATGGATCGGATAAAATCGGGGCTGATGCATTGGTATGGGACAATGCAACGACAGACACTTTTCCGAACCATTTGGGAATGAGTTCTTTTGAGCAATGCTTTTACTGTTTCCATTTAAATTATTGTTGTAGTGTAAATGTGAGATCTATTTAAATGTCCTTGTTTTATTTCAAAAGCTATATATGTTATTTTATTAAACGAGACCGACCTGTTTTACATATTTCTAAACCTTGTTGGAGTTTGGAAAGATTTTGCTGCAGAGCTTCGTGCTCATCCCCTACAATTACTTATTTTTAAATTTTGTGCTAGATGAGGAGTTGGGAGTAGAAGAGCCGGTATACTGCAAGACTCCGCTAAATGGGAGTGTGGATCCCAAGGTGGACGCTTAGAGCACCACATTCTTGTGCACTAGACTAGGATATTCTTTTGAAAATGATGTAAAGCCTAGTTTATTTTTGTTATGTTCCGCTGCGTTACATTAGTTGATTTTTGTTGGAATGTAAGGGCTTAGATGTGCCTATTCTTTTGGGGACAATATAGTAGACATTTATATATATATATATATAATGAATGGAATTTTTTTATTGATGTATTATTTTAGTGCTCTCATTATGTAAATGGTTTTAGAATGTAATGCCGTCCAGGGTGGTTCTTGGGGCGATACAAGCTACCTGTCCATCCACTACAAGCGAGCAGAGCAAGGCCCCACACTCGATCCACGCGAGAGTCGACTCTGATATCAAGTTGTAACACTCCATCCACATGGAATAATATTGTCCGCTTTGGGCCCACTACCCCTCATGGTTTTGTTCCTCCCTATACCCCTAGGAAAAGGCCTTATGTCATGTAAAGTGAGAGGCTCACAAGGCATAGGTATAAGGTGCAGAGGATGATGGCCCAGTTGAGGATGGCTACGGTCCTGAAACACTAGATCTCTTACCCCTAGTCCTTGCTGCCCTCTTACTACTACTTCAATTTCCAATTGTACTAATCTCAGGGGGAACAGCACATCATGTTCGTAGGACTTTACCTTGCAATGACCACACATCTTAGTGACAAGATTGTCTAAGGGGAGGTTTGCTTCGGCTTTGCAACTTGACCAAACTCCGTTATCTCGTTCAAGATCAAAAGAGCCACATCCATTACCTTCCCCTTCATAAAAGCATGGAGGAGGGTGAGCTTCTCGACATTTGGGTTCTTCTCGAAACCCCTAGGCATCAAATTGTAGTGTAAAACCTTATTCATGACCTCATAGGAGTGCTTGAGGCCCACAACTAGAGTTGTCCCTTTGAATGTGGTCGAGTCCTTGTAGGTAAGCCAAACATACTCTTGGATTGTCTTTACCCCAGATATGTTGTGTGGATACACCGGGGTGTTGGGGCGGCCTCTGATACTTCATCAAAGTTGCAATCAAATCAAGGGTCACATCAAAGGTCTTCCCCCTCACATTTGTCTTAAGGATCGAACCATACTTGCCCATCACCATCAATTTTCTATAAACCTCCCTACACAATGCCAATTTATAGCCGCTAACTGGCTCAAACCAAATCCCCAATCCAAGCCCTTCAATAACCCTCACTACTTCATTGTTTGGCCTATAGTGATTTTATCTACAAACTTCTCACAAGTAATGTTTTTCTCATTTATCCTTTGCTTGTGAGCATCATGTCTTTCTTTTGTTTTTCTCTCCTCCCAATCTCCACTACTCGAGCCCTCCACACTCCTTTTGCCAGAACTAGTGCCCGCGGGTTAAGGGGACTCCAAACTCGTACATTTGGTGAAGGCCAAGAAGATCAACAGTGCCCCAAGACCAAAAAATGTCAAAACCCACATCAAGATCAACTCAATGGGCTCAAAACCATCAAGGGAGGTTTTACTAAATGTGTCATAGCAAGAGATTTCATGGTTTTGAAGTAAATCAAGGAGAACTTGAGATTTGAGAGAAAAAAGGAACCTATGGTTTTAAGGGAGTACTCTAAGAACTTTCGATAGAAATCAGTCAATAACCAACCCTAGCTATGGAAAATGGAAGATTAAAGGGGTGGGTGATTGTTCTTTGAAGGTTGGAAGAGAGTAGATGGAGAGAAGAGAGTTTGGGAGCTTGATATTTGAGGGAAAAGTGAAGGGTTTTTTCGAAAAATCTGAACTTAAAACCCTCTTTTTTGGCATTCTAGGCAAGACCTTCCGGAAGGTTTTGCCTTTGCTACAAAACCATTCCTATGCTCCAAATCTCACTTACAAACTAACTTTTTCCAACTCCCAAGCATTCTAACAACCTATCTAAGACATCTAATCTACCAAAAACTTGAACCACACATGTGAACCACAATTGAGTGATCATGCCCAAAGTCATTTCCAAAATTACAACATGATTTAAAATTTTGATGTTTTCAAAATACAAGACATGGATTTCTAAGTTTAACTACCAAAATGAATACGCAAAATGTAAAGCATAGATTCAAATGACACAGGCATTCCTAAATCTATCAAATATTGAAAGTTAAGCAATATTCCCCATCCTAAAAGTCTAGGGTTGTGATTAAGCCTATCTACTATATGAATTAGAATGATTAAATAAGTTAATTTGCGAGATAAAATAGTTAAAAAATGAGTATTAGGGTTTGTGCATTAACTAGGGTTTATATGTGTAAATGTTTGAAATTTTAGGGTTTTGTGCAGAAGAATTGGAAATTACAAGGGGCAATCTATAAAAGCTTAAAACTAGCAGGGAGACAAGTGTAATTCAATAATAGGAACATGCAAGAATGTCAAGGAAGCTCCACTAACAAAAAAGGACCGTTGGATGGTGGAGGGGCATCGAGGTGGTGGTCTTAGGTGGTTCATACTCATCCTCCACCTCCTCTTTTGTCTGATGCCTATATAAAGGGCCTGCCTCTTCATTTCAGACAGATGGACTAAGAGGGTTAGAAAGAGAGAATTAGAGAAAGACTTGGGAGCTCCAAAAAGAGATAATCCAACAAGAAGAAGAAGAAAGAAAGAGAGAAAGTCATATATTTGATATGTCTTACTCTCCAGCCAAAACTCTATATTTCTACATTTATGTTATATCTTTTTACTTTGAGAGTTGAACAACCGCCACCTTTGTGTCTAAACAGATAAAAAGGGTGATTGTATTTCAGTTATTCAATGCAAAAGAGGTGTCAGTGTCTGTATTTTATTTACTATTGTAATGGTAATTACCCGTACTTCTTGCTTGTCTATAGCAATAGAGAGTGAGTAGTTTACTTATACCCTTCAGTGAGGAGTAAACATATGTATATTAGTGGTTAAGTTAGGGAAATGTCGTTGTTCTATTATTTACTATATATATATTGTATATTATTATGCACTTCATGCAAAATTCAGTGATGTGTGTAATTGGGTGTTACTACATAGCCCAAAATTATGTCATCGGTGAATTATCAACCTGCTGGTTGAATATCTACGGCATTCCAAAGGTATGGCTTGACCTCCAAAGGCACTGAGGATGTTTTACTATTGTATAGTACTATTGTCGTATTAACAACCTAAGTGATTCTCGTGAATGACTTGTCCTTTTGGATTATTAGGGTTGTTTAACTGATAAATAATAATGAACTAAAAATTGAGTAATTCAAGAATTCCTCATGAATAGTTTGTCCATCTAGTTTATTTCAAAAAATCAATTGATGCATATGCCTACCAGCTAACCTAAGAAGTTGAACCTCATATGCATATAATTGCTATAATATTGCCAATTGGGTAATTTAATCAATCCTCATGAACGGCTTGACCTTCTGGGTTACTTGGATTTGTCAACTACCACGAATACCACCAACTAACCTAAGAAGTTGCTGTGTTATGATTTATATACATCAAACCTGCCAGTTGACTTTCTAGTGACTTGAAAGTTAATTGTTGTAAGGTTGCATTTTCAGTACTTAACTAGTGTAAAGCATATGAGATCCTTAAACTGAAGTGTACCTTTAATATTATTGCCTTCATTTGACTTACTTATACACTTAGATAGGTCATTAACTTAGACTAGTTATCAATCTAAGCTCAAATCACAAGTTATCTCATGTTACACTACTTTAAAAACAACTTCACTATTTTTTTATTTCCTAATTATTAAAACTGTTTGTGTGATCGATACTTGGACTTCAATTGAGAAAACTATAATTCGACCACTTATACTTGGGTGTATAATATTAATTAGGTCACGAAAGAGTTCAGATCAAGTTTTTGCCGCCGTTTCCTGGGAGTTACGATAATTAGAAATCAGTTATAATAAAGGACGTTGTTTTCTTGTAATATATGTTTATAAATTGTGTTTACTTTTAATAGTTTATTTATGTTCATTCATCAGTAGGTTCTATAAATCAGTTATCTCCCTCGTATTTATCATCTTCATCTACACAAGAATCATTTGAATTAAGTATGGCTTAAAACGTACCAAGGAAGCAAGAGCAAGAGCAAGAAGTAGTTCAAAATGTCTGACCTCTAAAAGAATATTTACATCCCACACAAACTAGTGTCCCATCATGCTTTCTTTTTCCACCATACACTCTCAATATTAATATTAAGCCAGGAACGATACAGTTATTACCCTAGTTCCATGGTTTGGAAACTAAAAACCCTTATATTCCTATGAAAGAATTTGAGGAAGTATGTGAAACTTTGCAAGATAATTTTGAACTGAATCGATTAAAACTTTTTCCTTTTTCATTGAGAGATAAAACTAAACAGTGGCTTAATGTTTTACGAGCTAATTCTACCACAAATTGACGAACTTTACAAACTAAGTTTTTCAAAAAGTTTTTTTCTGGTGCATCATACTAATACTTTAAGACGTCAAATACTTAAATTTTCTATAAAAAAGGAGAAATTTTTTATCAATGTTTGGAAAGATTTAAAGATCTTCTCCAAGCTTGTCCACATCGTGCATTTGAAAATTGGACATTAGTTGGTTTCTTTTATGATGTTCTTCCTTCAGAAATGAGACAATTTGTTGAAATCATGGCCCAAGGGGAGTTTATGAATAAAAATTCTGAAGAAGCATTTCAATTTTTTGATACTATTTCTAAGAGTTCCTAGACATGGGACTCAACTTCTTCAAGTATAGTTGAAACTAAGTCATCTACATCTTAAAGAAGAAAATATGTATTAAAACAAGATGATGATTTAAGAGCTAAAATAACTAATTTATCTAAAAACTTCGAAGCTTTAGAATTGAAAAAAATTAAGCAAGTAGTTGTTGTTTCTTCTACTGACCAAATATGTGAAATTTGTGCGTTGTCAGGACATCCTACTAGAGAATGTCCAACTATACCTGCATTTAAAGAAGTCTTAATTGAACAATCTAATGTTATTCCAACATATAATAAACCTTATCCTAATCCATATTCTGAAATTTATAATTTAGGATGGAGGAATCATCCGAATTTTAGTTGGAGAAATACACAACCTACAAATCAAACACAACATTTGCCACAACCACAAAATTAACAAAAGTATCAACCATCTCAACCCCCACATAGAAGAACTCTAGAAGATACTATGAATCAATTTATTCAAAGTCAAATCAGTTTTAATGCTCAAACAACTCAAGCTTTTAATGATTTTAAAACTCAAACTTCTCAAAGTATTGAAGATATTAAGAGTCATCTAGCTAAGTTGACTCAGTACCTCAATATATAAGGAAAGGGAAAATTCTCATCTTAACCTAAACCTCCACAAAGTCAAAGTCAAGCTAATTTTGTGTCCTTTGAATCTTCTCCAAGTCAAGTACAAGCAATCACAACACTGAGAAGTGGTAAAGTAATTGATAAAACTATTAAACCTAAAATTTCCAAAACCTTACGTAAGTCAATTCCTGTAAATGAATCGCTTGAACCTGAACCTTCAACTAAAATGCAACCAAGAAACTTTCATCTGAAAAAGATCAATCTGAAAATTTATAACTATTTAAACAATTTAAGGTTAACATTCCGTTGTTGGACGCGATTAAACGAGTGCCAACTTATGCTATGTTTTTAAAAGATCTATGTACAGAAAAAAGAAAAACTAATGTACCAAAGAAATATTTTCTAACTTAACATGTTAGTACTATAATACAACATAATACTCTTCTTAAATACAAAAATCCAGGTATTCCTACAGTCTCATGCATCATTGAAATTTTTTGAATTGAACAAGCTCTGCTAGATCTTTGAGCCAGTTGTAATTTAATGTCATATTTGGTGTATACACAATTAGGAATAAGTGACCTAAAAACCTACTAAAGCTACACTGCAATTAGCAGATTGATCAATAAAAACTCCAAAAGGGATTGTGGAAGATGTAATTATCCAAGTTGATCAATTTTATTTTCCAAAAGATTTTATCGTTTTAGATACAGAACCAATTTTTCATGCATCTGCATACATACTTGTTTTTTCGGTCAACCATTTCTAGCTACATCAAATGCATTGATTAATTTTAGAAATGGAATCATGAAACTTTCATTTGGAACCATGACCTTGGAATTAAATGTTTTTAATAGTGCAAAATAACTAAGAGAAGAAGATGAAGTGCATGAAATAAATTGTGTTGAATCATTAACACAAAGTTTTTTTGAAAAGGTTTTTCTGAAAAAAAGAATTATATACATTAGAATCTATACTTGATACTGAATCTGAAGATACATTATCAGGAAATTCAAAATGTGAAAATTTACTACCTAAACCTAAAGAATCAAATATCAAAGTTTCTAAACCAGAATTAAAACCTCTTCTAACTAACTTAAAATATGTATTTTTGAGAAAAGATGAAATCTATCCAGTGATAATATCATTAAAGTTATCTGGAAGTCAAGAAAAAGAATTGATAAAAGTTTTAAAAAATCACCAAAGTGATATTAGATGGACAATAGCAGATATAATAGGCATAGATCAACTTCTATGCACTCACTGTATCTATTTAGAATAAAATACTAAACCATTGCGTCAGATGCAAAGAAGATTAAATCCATATTTGAAAGAAGTAGTTCATGTTGAAGTACTTAAGCTATTAAATGCTAGTATTATCTATCCTATATTTGATAGTAAATGGGTAAGTCCTAAATAGGTATTTCTCAAGAAATCTAGTGTCACTATAATAAAGAGTAAAGAAAATGAATTGGTCCCTATGAGTATAGTCACAGGTTGACGTGTGAGTAATGACTATCGAAATCTAAATTCCCTCACTAGAAAAGATCACTTTCCATTACCTTTCCTAGATCAAGTACTAGAAAGAATAGCTGGTCATACATATTATTATTTTTTAGATGCATATTCTAGTTAAAATCAAATTGAAATTGCAATCGATGATAAAAAAAAACTACAATTACATGTCCTTTTGGTACTTTAGGATACAAAAGGATGCCTGTTGGAATATTTAATGCTCCATCTACTTTTCAGCGTTGCATGCTAAGTATATTTAGTGATATGGTAGAATGACATCTAGAATTTTTTATGGATGATTTCTCAGTATATGGTGATTCATTTCATCTATGTTTAGAAAATCTTGAAAATGTGCATATTCGATGTGAAGAAACAAATCTTGTTTTAAATTGAGAAAAATTTCATTTCATGGTTACACAAGGCATTGTCTTGGGTCATGTAGTTTCTGAAAAATGAATTGAAGTAGATAAATCAAAAATTGACCTGATAGCTAATCTTCCTTCACCGAAAATCGTAAAATACATTCGATATTTTCTAGGTCATGTAGGATTCTATAGAAGATTTATTAAAAAGTTTAGTTCAATATCTAAACCAATATGTAATCTTTTGTGTCAATTTGTTTATTTGAATGGAATGATGCATGTCAATTAGAATTTGATAAATTAAAAAGCATGCTTATTTCTGCACCTATTATGCAACCTCCAGACTGGTTTTTACCTTTTGAATTAATGTGTGATGCGAGTGATTATGTAGTAGGGGATGTATTAGGTCAAAGAAAAAATAAGAAACCTTACGTTATTTACTATGCAATTAAAACTCTAAATAACACACAAATGAATTATTCAATTATAGAGAAAGAATTACTTGTTGTTGTGTTTGCATTAGATAAATTTCGTTCATACCTGGTTGGATCATCAATTATTATAGTTACATATTGATGAGTGCATATAATTGCATATGTAAAGGCCTTATTACATGCATTTAAACTCAACTTTTGCATTTAAGTACTTGGAGTTAGCTGATTTTATGAATAATGTTGAATTTTTGATGTTGCATTTATTTATAACTTAAATGATGGATTTTAGGACCTTGAAACTATGATGGATGTGTGGTGAAGGTATGGGCACAATACATGAAGATTTGGAGGCTTAAAAGTGAAGAAATCAAGGAGGTTTTGGTGTTTAGGAACAAAGGCACCAGCTGCCACATCTTTTGGAAGCAAAGCCTCGGTTTTCCTCCATTTTGACCATGATCCACTTAGAATCTGGAAAAGTGCAAAACATGAAAGTTGTGACAATTCAACAAAAAAGTGGTCCAGAGCAGAAAAATAGTACTGGTACACTTTACCGGTATAGTGTACCAGTACGCCCGACTCCAGTAGCTTTGAAGTACCGGTACGCAGTACTGGTACCCTCCTGAAGCCATCCCCGAATCTCTTGCAACTCAGCTCCACTTGCTTGGGGGTCCCACTTACACTTCTCCCACTTACACTTCTCCCACTTACTCCCCAACATTTCCTTACACATTTACATGCATCCCTTACACATTTGGAAGACGTTTGAGGCTTGGCATTTATGGAGGATGGGAGGGAAGTGTGCTTGCCAGAGAGTTACTGG
>CM042199.1:24027932-24045616 GCA_023539305.1 Ilex asprella | reverse complement strand
AGACTCCTTGCGATTGGGGAGCACTTTTGTTCACATTTCACATTTCACACATTTTGTTCATTCCATTTCATTTCCACCATTCCGTTGCCCTATCTCTTGCATGAATTCGAGTGAGAGTGACACTCACCCACATACATAAGTCATATACATATTTGAGGGTTCATGTTAGGAGCTTAGGAACAACAGCGTTTTTCAACAATCATATATCATGCTGCTTTAAAATATTTACTTACTAAAAAAGATGCTAAACCACATCTCTTACGTTGGATTTTGTTACTTCAAGAATTTGATATTATCATTAAAGATAAGAAAAGAGTAGAGAATGTGGTAGCAGATCACTTGTCAAGATTAAATTATGATATAAAAGAAGAACCAACTCCGATTAGAGAAATATTTTCAGATGAACAACTATTTGCTATAGCAGAAATACCATGATATACAGATATAGATAATTATTTAGCAACTGGTACTATTCCTTCTCATTATACCAGGTCTGATAGAAATAAAATTCTAAATGAAGTACGTAATTTTTAATGGAAAGATCCTTAATTGTTTAAATACTGTAAAGATCAAATAATAAGACGTTGTGTACCTAATCTTGAAATTAGTTAGGTAATTCAATTTTTTCATTCTGAAGTTTGTGGAGGCCATTTCGCTTCAAAGAAAACCACTGCTAAAATATTGCAGTGTGAATTTTATTAGCTAACTCTTTCTAAAGACGTACATATCTTTTGTTTAAATTGTAACAGATGTCAAAGAATGAGGAATATTTCAAAAAGAAATATGATGTCTTTAAACCCTATATAAATTTTTAAAATTTTTTGACTGTTGATGCATCGATTTTATGGGACCATTTCCCTCATCCTTTGGTTATTTGTACATTTTGCTTGCAGTCGATTATGTCTCTAAATGGGTAAAGACAATTTCATGCAAAAATAATGATTACAGAACAATGGTCATGTTTTTGAAAGAAAATATCTTATCCAGATTTAGAATTCCTCAAACCATTATTAGTGACGGTGGATTACATTTTTGTAATAAAATTTCTGAAAAACTTATGAAAAAAATACTCAATTTCTCATAAAATATTCACTCCATATCAATCACAGACAAGTGGACAAGTTGAATTAGCTAATAGGGAGACAAAATACATTTTAGAAAAAATAGTGAATCCGGATTGTAAGGATTGGTCTATAAGATTGACTGATGCGCTTTGGGCTTACCTTACTGCATATAAAACTCTTTTAGGATTGTCCCCTTATCGGTTAGTTTATGGAAAACCATGTCACTTGCCTGTAGAATTAGAACATCGAGCATAATGGACAATCAAAATGATGAATTTTGATATGGATAAAGTTGAAGTATATCATAAACTTCAAATAAATAAATTAGAAGAATTAAGGAATGAAACTTATGAGAATGAGAAAATTGCTAAATCAAGAACAAAAAATTTTCATGATAAAAATATCATGCAAAAATCTTTTGAACCATCCTACAAAGTGTTGTTATAAAATGAAAAATTGAGTCTATTCCCTAGAAAATTAAGAACTAGATAGACAGGTCCTTACATTATCAAACAAGTCTTTGAATATGGAGCAATTGATAGTGAGAATACATTAATTGCAAATATCTATAATGTAAATGGTCAAAAGCTTAAACCATATCATAATGGATTTACTCAAGAGATAACCTTTGTACAACTTTTTGATCCAATTTATATGCTCCAAAAATTATATTGTTGTTTGATTATAAATAATATTACTAATTAGCTGTAATCTATTTGACATATTAAATCTCCTAAGTGAAAGCAAGATATCCTAATCGCTGAAAGACAATTTATTGGTGGTTTTTATTATCTTTTTTTTTTTTTAATTTTGAAAATATATAGAAAAAAGAAAAAATTACAAGAAGAAAAAGCCAACAAACAAAAACAAAAGGGGAAGCCAAATGAGGCTTTACAAGAACAAAACAAGGCAGGAAATGCCTGCTACCAATGGCCTGAAAGCAGAAGAAGACCAGCTGAAGATCCAGCTGGAAATCATTAAAATACAGCTGGAAAGTCAGCTGAATACCAGCTGAACCAGAAGACAGGCATCCAAGAACTTGAGAGGCAGATGAAGATTAAGCTGGACAAACAGCAGTGGAAGATCACAGAAGAAGAGCATCAAAAAGCAGATGAAGACCAGAAACAGGCGCCAGAAGTCAGTAGAAGAACCAGGGAAACCAGTATAAGAAGCATGCCAGTCCCAATTCCAAAAAACATGATGAAGCTGAAACAACTGAGAAGCTCCAAACTTAGCAGAAACAGCTGAAAGCCAGGTGAGAAGCCTAAAGGAAAACCAGCAGAGGGACCATCAGAAGATGCAGACAAACAGGTGAAAAGAAGCTGAAGAAACAGCATATCAAAACCAGGTACCAACCCCAAAGGAAAACCCAGCAAAGAAGCCATTGAGAACCAGAACCAGCTGAAGAATCAGCAGTGCAGCAAGGAAACCAACAAAAGGCAGCTGGAAACCAGCAGAGATGACAGCTACAAAACAGCCAACCATGAGGGAAGGAAGAAGCCAAAGAAGGCTTTAAAATTTCAAGACAAGGCATGAGAAGCATTCCAGCTAGAAAACAGCAAGGCCAGGACCAAGCAGGAAACCAGCAGACAGAGTGCAACAGAGGCTGAATTCAGCTGAAATAATCAGGTAACAACTCCAAAGCAAACCCAAGTAAAGCAATACCAAGGAGCAGCAAAAGGCATGAAAAAAGAGCAGACAGCATCCAAGAGCCCCAAAGATGCTTCATCAGAATCAAGCAGCAGAGGATATAAAAGCAGCATCAGACAGCAGAAACACTGTTCACTGTTCACTCCAACCCCTCTGATCAGCAATCACAACCCTTCTTTTTCTTGCAGAAGGGATCCCAGCAAGGTCTTGATGAAGCAGAACTCTACCAGATAAAGGTAAGTTGGTATGCCTAAGAAAATCAGTAGAACTCCCAGTTTGAACAGCATAGGTTGCCAAAAAATCAGCAACACCATTTGCCTCCCTATAAATGTGCTTCAGTTGATAGCTTAAATTACCAAGAAACTTCCAGATCTGCTCCATATCCATTTTCAGTCTCCAAGGGACCTCAGCCTTCCCCAGCACAATGTGGACTAAAACTTGAGAGTCAGATTCAATCAGAAATTTAGAATGCTCAAGGCCATGTTTGAATATTAAAGTCAGACCATCAAGGAGAGCTCTGCATTCAACTTTCATACTTGAGCCAGAACCATAAAAAATAGCAGAAGCCACAAGCACTTGGCCCTTATCATCTCTAATCACAATTCCTCCTCTAGATAAACTACTCCTACCTTTGTGCGCTCCATCAACATTCATTTTCAACATAGGTGCTGGACGATGATCCCATTTGATCCATTTGATTTTAGTCACAACAGAAAGAGGAGAAACAATCTTGAGATCATGAAGTAATTCCTTACCTCTACTGTCTTCCTCTTTAAAAGGTTTAATTATAAAAGCTTGCCACTTTAAGGCACTAAGCACCTGCAGAAAAATTCCATAAGAGTTCATATTCAGTCCTTCAAACCTTCTTCTGCACCTCTCCTTCCAGATAGCCCAAAAAACCAACATAGCAACCCCTCTAATGAGACCATAAGACAAGGAGGAAGCTCTGAAGTTCCTGGCCAGTCTCACCAACCTGCAGATAGGACCTTCATGGTCCAGAATCACAAATCCCATCAGAGAAGCCAGTCTCTTCCACACAGCATGAGCAAAAGGGCAATCAATGAATAAATGAGTAAAATTTTCAGTCTCTTCATAGCACATGTTACACCTGCTAGTCAGAGCCACACCAACATTCTGAATCCTATCATCAACAGTCAATGCCTCTCTGTAGATCTTCCAAGTACATAATTGGGCACTAGGGAAAATTTTCTGTTTCCATATACTTTTAGCAACATTACTATGGAGACCTCTCTGTCTGATTTGTTCCCATGCAGATTTCACAGTAAAATTCCCAGAGTTGGAATGCATCCACACTCTCTTATCTTCCCTTTCAGACAAAATAACACCTGCATTCACCACATCATCATGTATTTCAGGAGTAAGCCATTCAGAGATGCCACTGAAATCCCAATCCAATCCATTTAACATTTCACTGACCTTGGAAAAAACTGAAGGAATGTCATCAATTTTGTGAAGCAGAGGCCCATCATCCAACCAAGGGTCACACCAAAAATCAGCACAATGCCCATTACCCAGAATCAGTTTGGAATTACTCAGAACAAAATCAAACCAAGGCCTTAAGAACTTAAAGCTCAAGCTAGCCCCAGACATCTTACATCTCAGCATGTGCTTCCCATTGAAAAACTTCTCTTTAAACACCTTTGCAAGTAATGAATTATCATTTAGGATACCCCAAACCTGCTTTATTCTAAAAGCAGCTTGGATTTCTTCAAAGCTTCTAAGGCCTAAACCACCCTCCTGCTTAGGTTTAGTGATATTAGCAAAAGAGACCCAATGCCTTCTCTTAACATCCAATTTGTTAGACCAGATAAAACCAGCCACTAAAGAGTTAAGCCTTTTAACAATCCCCTTAGGAATGTTCATGCAGGCTAAAACATGAATAGGAACTGCATTGAGAACCGACTGGGCCAACACAATTCTTCCCATTCCAGAGAGCATTTTGGCATACCACCCCTCTATTCTTCTTCTAAAACTCCTTACAACCTCTTCAAAATAGCATATTCTGGTCCTACCCCTTATGATAGGACATCCCAGGTAAGTAAAAGGGCAGCTTCTAATAGGAATTCCAACTAAAGAGGAAAGCCTATGCCTTCTAACCCCTGAAATTTGTTTGGAGCAATACATAGCACTCTTCAATCTATTAACTTTCTGTCCAGAGCATGCTTCTTAATCACCAATGACCTTCAGTACATTTAACACAGATTGTTTCTTACCTCTCAGGAAAACAAGAGTATCATCAGCAAATAATAAGTGACTTACCACTTTTGTGCCCCTCCCAATGTGATAGTGAGAAACCAGATTTCTATGGTAAATATCCCTCAAACCCCTGCTCAAGATTTCCTCAGCCAGAATGAAAAGGGAAGGGGAGAGAGGGTGGTTTTTATTATCAGTACTGATTGTCATTGTTTTATATATTGCAGATAGTGTCTAATTTAAGTTGGGGAGATATGGGTGTGAATTTACTATTTAAGTATTTCTATTTTATAAATTTGCTCCTCTTTGTGACTGACAGACGTTAAAGAATTGGATAGTGAGTCAATTTTTAATAATTTTTGAGGCATTTTTAGAAAAATATTGAAAAAAATAATAATTGTATAATGGACAAGAAACTATTTTGGTTAAGTGTAAGTTTACTATGTCATCTTCCAAAATATATACATGCATTGATCATACAAAAAGTTAGAAATTTAGAAAATTTTGAAAGTCAAGCATGACCCCTGTATGGTAAAAGTACATTTGCTAAACGCCGACGATCAAAGCATCTCAGTGGTTGTGTAAGACGTGGTCGTTTAGAGCATCTAAGACAATATAATCAGTGTGCGGAACCAATTTCAGGTCAAGCGTTAAATCGTCTTTGATGGATTAGGTATGGGCAGACTATGGATTATCTTGAGACGCCATCCTATTGCTTGGTTGTTTTACTTGTTTTTCCCAACCTCTTAACACCTTCTCTCAATGTATGTATGATGTGTGTGCAAACAGCGAGGGGAGTGTCACGCTCCCTTGGAATGGTGTCAAAAGAAAGGGCAAGGAGATGGAAAAATGGAATATATGAAATGGAGAATGTGTGAACAAAAGTGCTCCCCAAGTGCAAGGAGTCTTTCAATTGTCGTGTTTTACTAGGAAAATATTCCAAGGTCGTCTCCTCAGGGAAGAAAAGTTCAAGTTGTCTGAATGTGATTTTGGTGAACAAAAGAGAAAAGTTTAAAATCTTTTGTTTGAGTTTTGTGATTGTGTTTGTGAATGAAAATGCAATAAAAATAAGTGTTGGCTAATCCGAAGAGGTCATTCCAATGGGAATGCCAAACTAACTCAAACCCTTCCTCCAATGGTGCTTAAATGTATGATTGATTCGTGGGAAGCTCGAGACTAAAATAGAGGTGCGTATCAAGCATACCTCGTGACAATGCCTACGATGTATCAAGAACTCACAATAATGTCCTCACCCTAACCTAGCCAAACCGAGCCATTGTGCATCGAGAGGAGGAATGAAAGAGAGTTGGAATGGCTTACCAAAGTTAAGGACTCCCTTGGATTGGCCAACTAAAACTCTAGCTGCTCATAATAAAAGACAAGACATGTATAATGTAAATAGACATAATGAAGAAATGAAACATGGAACTTAACTTAAAGCAAGGAAACTTAAACTAAGAAGAGAAATATTCAATACTCATTTTAAGAAAAGCTTCAAGTGAAAAAACTCATACAACAATGGTAGATTCTAAGTTGCACATCCAAACTTGCAATGAACTTGAAATAGCTAAGATTAAAATGCAAGAAATAAAGATTACAAGATATTTAAATGGAGAAGAAAATGCAAAAACATAAATTTCTATTACACTATTCATCTTCTTCTTCCTTGGATTTTCTAAGCTTAGGTAGCCACCCTTTGAAGTACTTGTGTAATGTTGAATATATGGAGTGATAGCCCTGAAATTTCATCTATGGTGGTCCCCCCCAAGTGTGTGCAAGCCTCTCATCAATGAGAGGTGAGTTAATGGCTTTGGACAGGCTAGGATAAGCCTAGCCTGCAACTCCACTGGCAGACCCCTTCTCTCCCATCCTCATTAATGCCTTTGTCTTCAAAGTCTTCAGGAATGGCAATGGGAGGCATGTAGATGTGTAAGGAAAGTCAAGGGCAAGTGGGAGAATCAATGGGGGGACCTCCAACCAAATGGAGTATGATTTTTAGGCTTTCTGGGCACTTCAAGCACATCGAACCGGTACTCTAAGCCTATTGGAGTTTGGCATGCCAGTACACTTTGTCTGCTCTGGATTAATTTCCGTAGCATTGTCATAACTTTTGATCCAACCGTCTGATTGAGCTGAAATTTTGATAAATACAGAAGACATCTAGATCTACAACTTTCATGTTTTGAACTTTTTCGGATTCGAAGCGGATCATGGTCAAAATTGAGGAAAACTGAGGTACTGTAACCAATTGGTGTGGGTGCTGGTGCCTTTGTTCCCAAGCACCAATACCTTCTTGATTTCTTCACTTTTAAGCCTCCAAATCCCCATGTAATATGTCCATGCCATCACCACACATCCGTACCTAGTTTCAAGGTTCTAAAATACATGATTTACACTATAATTACCTGCAACATCGAAAATTCAACATTATTCATAATATCAGCTAACTCTAAGTACTTATATGCAAAAGTTGAGTTAAAATGCATGTAATAAGTCCGTTAAATATGCAATGTTTAGTGCTCATCGCCTATTTAACCCCAATGTTAACAAGATACGTAAGAAGTGAATTCAACAATGCCACAGATGTTATTGATCCAGAAGTGAAGTGAAATTGTATTTAATTTTGTAACTGCAGAATTTTAGAAAAGCAGCAACCTGCAGTGGTAATCCAAAATCTAGTCAACTAGTACCTTCTAGACGGTGAAGCTAGCGTCTAGACGGCTGTGTGTATATGTATCATCTCCATGAAAAACCGATCAATTTCAAACTCCCTTGCATATCAGAATTGGAAAAAACTGAGTTTCTCCAAAGAACTTCTCTCAAATCTTAGCACACTCAACCATATATCTTCAAATTTTCTTTGATTAGTCACTTACCAATTACATTTTGAAGGTTGCTAAGGATTGAAATCATTTCAAACCAAGTATTTGAAGAGAAATCAAGAAAAAGAGGGATTCGAGACGTAGAACGAGAGGATCTTCAAGTCGTTCTCAAAGGGATCAACCTCAAATACCTCCACAACAACCTGGACTAGGGAAAATCTACAATGAGGTGATGCTTGAGAATTTTCATCAACAGGCCTAGTATGATGCTAACTTTATCTCTAAAACTATCATTCCTGAATGGTGAGTAATTTTTGAAGATTTTGAAAACATAGGAGTTAGAAAAATTCTTGCTGAAAGAGGATGGTTGAATTATGTTAAATTTATTATTGTTGCTTATGACTGCTTGGTACCGAAATTTTATAGTAATGCAGAAATAACTGGAGAAAGACAATTGCGTAAATTTGTATGGAGTAGAATTTTTCAAGTTACATCAGCTACTATAGCCGAATTTTTTTAATCCCATGCAAAGATAACCAAACCCGCAATATCCTTATGCTCAATTGCCTGATTTAACAAATGTAGGGATACAATTGATAGGTGACCCAATGTTTGTTTGGGGAAGGCCAAATAAATACATTAAGCAAGGGGAATTAACAGATAATTAAATAATCTTGAATTTGATAACAATAAATAGTTTGTTATCTCGAGCCCAGAAGAATCAAATTTATACAAAACAAGCCTTCTTCTTGTACGTATTTGGGATGGGACACACAGTTGATCTTCCAAACCTTATCATGGATCAAATGTTACTTGTTGTGGACAGAAAGAAACCCTCACTCTCATATGCTATATTAGTTTCTTAGTTATGCATGGACAAGGGAGTGATTGTTGATCCATCCTGGAAAATACTGGAACATTGTGGACTACTAGATAAAACTTCACTAAAGAAAATCCATGGAGGACAGTCTAAAGAACAACCCGAAGCACCACCTCCACCACAAAAAAGAGCTATTCTAAGTACCTGAAGAATTTTTTCCGCAAGAACAGCCTCCACAACAAGAAGATTAGCCATACATATTTGTGGATGACAGGACCGATCAACAAATCTTACTAGGGTTGGAAACTACTATTACCCAGCTTGGTACCAACATCGCCCAAATCAATAAAAAAATGGATGATTATGAGCAAAACCAAGTAGAGATCTTGAAGCTATTTCGCGAACTCATTGGAGGTGGACCATCTACTTCTTAGAGACTGGAGATTCTGCAAAAACTTTGTTGTTTTTCACTCAACCTTTTAATTATGCACTCAACCTTTTAATTATGCACTTTAATTTACTTTATGTTTCGAACCTGTGTTGGCATTGAACTTGTTTGTGTTTAAGTTTGTTTTCAGTAGTTAATATGAAACTTATGTTATCTAGTTAGGAAGAATAGTTCACATAATTCTCGAATGAATTAGGTTAATATTCCCATGCTTAGAGAAAATAACCTTAATCTGATCACCCAAAATTTTCATATTTTAGTTGTATATTATCTTAATATTTTTGTTTAAAACTTATTCTTAAAAGCAGAATTAGATTTCTTTATTTTAGAAATCTTGTGAAGTATTACGCTCTTGGCATTTATAGTGGAGATGTAAAAAACCAATTGAAGAATTTGAGTCAATCTTTCTTGGAGAGATATTCTACATCTACTCAAATAAGAATCTTTGATTCAACGATAAACTTTCTTTGATTAATCTCATTAGTTTTATTTTGATTAACATTCAGTAGATTATATTATTACCATTATCCTTAGAATTTTTTCACTGAGGAATTATATAGATGTTTGATTTTTGGAAAATGATTTTATGCCAATTTTGTTTAATTTTGAGCCTTAAACCATTTCTTTTACAAAATATATCCTTAGTCAGCTGTGATTGAGCCTAGAAAAAGTATAAATTCTTTTTACGAAACCCTAAAAAATACCCAGGCCATATAAAAGTATATTAAACCTACCTTTGCTACATAATTTTCTTGCACCCTCTTTTAAATCAGTATGATACAAAAAGACACAAGATGGAAGAAAAGTCGATAGGAACAAAGAAAAGAAAAAGGTGTTTACTAAAAAAAAAGGCCAAGAAAGAGAAAAATGAAAAGAATAAAAATACAAAGTTTTAGGAATGAAGAGGTGTGCCAGAGTATAAAGGGTAGCTTTTGGATTCCATTAATGTCGTTTCTTAAAACCTAAACCAATGGCCACATTACAAGCTAAAAAAATTTCTTTTTTGATTCCAAAGGCCATATATCTATATTAATTCTATCAATCCATAAAGGGAGACTGTTGATAATATATCTGATGAAATATTAATATTCTTTTATGAGATTATGTCAAATTCCAATTTTATTCAAATAACCATTATTTTTATAACATGTGATATTATTTTATTTGTTAACAATATTGTAATCACATGTAACTATTGAGGGAATAGTCAGTACAACGTATCTATATTCCTTGCTGAGTGCATTCTAGGGAAGGATTGACATCAAAACTACTATAAAAGATGGTAATATTTCTTAAGTAATTTTTGATATAAAGAAATCATTACACACACACAAGTTTTACAAAAATATATGGATAATATTACAACTAACATCTGTTTCTCTTACCGAGATCAAAACCTTCACGAGACAAAACACGTCCACTAGGGATCACCTAGTGGTTTAAAGGCTTATTGTATATGATAAATGCAATCTTAAGAAAATCTATGAAAAATATTTTTCGTCTGTTTGTATTTTATTTTATCAAGAAGTTTTTATTTTACAAGGGACTAATAAAGTTTAAGTTGGGGAATGTGATTAACCCTAATTAGTACATGAATTAGAATAATTAAATAAATTAATTTTGTGAGCTAAAACAGTTAAAAAATGAGTATTAAGGTTTGTGCGCAAACTAGGGTTTTTATGTGTAAATGTTTGAAATTTCAGGGTTTTGTGTGGAAGAACTAGAAATTATAAGGGGCAATCTTTAAAAGCTTAAAACCAACAGGGAGGAAAGTGTACTTCAACAGTAAGCACATACAAGAACGTCAAGGAAGCTCCACCAGCAAACAAGGACCGTCCAGATGGTGAAGGGGCATCTGGACAGGGGGGCTTAGGCGGTTCATTCTTATCCCCACCTCTAGCTTTGCCTGATGCTTATATAAAGGAGCTACCTCTTCATTTCAGATGGATGGACTAAAAGGGATTGAGAGAGCGAACTAGAGAAAGACTTGGGAGCTTTAGAGAGAGATAATCCAACAAGAAGAAGAATAAAGCAAGAGAGAGAGTCATAGATTCAATATGTCCTACTCTCCAGCCAAAACTCGGTATTTCTACATTTCTGTTATATCTTTTCACTTGGAGAGTTGAATTACCGCCACCTTTGTGTCTTAACTGATAAAAAGGGTGGTTGTATTTTAGTTATTCCTTACAAAAGAAGTGTTAGTGTATGTATTTTATTTATTTTTGTAATGATAATTACCCGCACTTCTTGCTTGTCTATAGCAATAAAGAGTGAGTAGTTTACTTATACCCTTCAATGAGGAGTAAACATATATATATTATTGGTTAAGTTATGGAAATGCCGATATTCTGTTATTTAATATATATATAATGTATATTATTATGCACTTCATGCACAATTCAATGATGTGCGTAATTGGGTGTTACTATGTAGTTCGAAATTATGTCATCAGTGAATTATCAACTTGTCGGTTGAATACTCACGGTGTTCCAATGGTATGGCTTGACCTCCAAAGGCACTGAGGATGTTTTACTATTGCGTGGTACTATTATCATATTAATAAAATAAGTGATCCTCCTGAATGGCTTGTCCTTCTAGATTACTAGAGTTGTCTAACTGATACTTAATAATAAACTAACAATTTAGTAATTCAAGTATTCCTCCTGAATGGCTTGTCCTTCTGGTTTATTTGAATTAATCAATTCATGCATATTTCTACCAACAAACCTAAGAAGTTGTTGTGTTATAACCTCATATGCATATAATGACTATAATATTGCCAACTGGGTAATTCAAGTGATCCTCATGAACGACTTGACATTCTGGGTTACTTGGATTAGTCAACTGTCACAAATACCACTAGCTAACCTAAGAAATTGTTATGTTATGGTTTAATAATATCACCAGCTAACCTAAGAAGTTGATGTGTTATGATTTATATACATCAGACCTACCGGTTGACTTTTCAGTGACTTCGAAGTTAATTATTGTAAGGTGACATTTTTAGTACTTAACCATGGTAAAGCACATGAGATCCTTAAACTAAAGGGTACCTTTAATATTATTGTCTTCGATTGACTTACTTATACACTTACACAGGTCATTAACTTAGAGTAGTTATCAATCTAAGCTCACATCACAAGTTATCTCATGTTACACTACTTTAACAACAGATTCACTGTTTTTTATTTTATTTCCTAATTATTAAAACTCTTTGTGGGATTGATACTTGGCCTTAAACCGACGAAACTACAATTCAAACACATACAACGATGTATACTATTAATCAGATCATGAAATAGTTTGAGTCAGGTTGCATGATGACATTGTTCAAACACCCAAACTTAGCGCACATGAGCACCACTATGGCTTTAAATGCTATTCTAGAGTATGCACCTACACATTCATTTTGAAACTCGTGTGTATGTGAAATGGTCATTTAATTTACGCATTTACACAACAAAATCCAAATTCACTTGGCTATCAAATTCATTTTTGATGTGAAACTCACCAAGGGTTTCTCTCAACAATGAATCACACGTTGGTTTTCCTGGCATGTTCTCCATGTGTATTTGTGAGATAGAGTCTTGTGCACAAAATGAAATATACTCACATATAATCTAAAAATGAAGTACATGCATAAAAAAGAAACAACCTTGGTATAATTTCATGAAAGGAATGCTAGAGCATTAGATAACAAAATCAACCTTTCTTGTTCTTTAAAAGTATGCTTTGCCCATGCTTTCTCTAGTTCATTTAGGACTTTCAAGGGTTGTAATGAGGCCCTGGGGTGATATGGATATGTAAGTAAAACAAAGGATAGAGGATAACAAAGAAGATTGTTTTGAGTGAAAGACCTTTATTTCAAAAATAACTCCCTTTTTCATGGGGTTTTCAGTCTAACACCACCACTTCACTCTTTATTATTTTTCTTTCTTTTCCTTAACATTGTCCTTTTTTCTTTGATCATTATTTCTTCTTTCACCCTTTTTCTCTCCCTTTCCTTGGATTTTTCATCCTTTTCATTCCACTTCATTCATCCCTTTGGTTGAGTTTTCCCACCACAATTCATTCTCTTTTATGATCTCTCATATTCAACTCTAGGAACAACCAAGGTGTGGTAGACATTTATCATTTTGCACAGGCTTGGTCAAATGTGTAACGCCCCAATTTTTCCCCTCTTTTTGGAGACGTTAATTGATATAAAAACACCCAAATACAATAACAGAACGCTAATTAACTCAAAAAAATTTTATTTTATTAAAATTATTTTCCAATACAAATGAATCTATCAATATACAAAGATCTCTCAATATCATTAAAACATCAATTACATTAACATATCCTCGTCTTTAATACTCTGATTATCTCATTTCGATATTTTCTCTAAAATCAGCTTGAAAATATTAAATAAAGTGGGAAGTATACAATATGACGAGGAAAAATATGCTTAATCAAATTTACATATCACATGTCATGTAAAATCGTAACACAGATCTGACACCTCACCAATCATCCCACCTCAACCCGATCTCACGGGTCTACCGGCTGGCGATGCATCGACTATTGGTTGCCACGATCCCGTCTTAATATCTGTAGGATACGATCAATGAGACAAAAATATTCAACGATATTCAATCAAAAATTCCAAAACAACGATATCACAAGTTGGAATAAAAAACATAGGATAATCAAAGAAGTACTCTTTGCAAAGAGATTTAAAGAGAGCATATTGCATACTAACCCGTTGATTGATCAAAAATACCTAACCTCAACTAACCCCTAATTACTCTCCCTTAAATGATACAATAGATGGCCGGGGAAGAAAGATTTCTTCCCCTAGGGATGGTGTCAAAAGAAAAGGGTAATGAGGCAATGGAAATGGAATGATGTAGGATGGGATGCGTATGCACAAAAATGCTCCCCAACCACAAGGAGACTTTCGTGTGTCGTGTGATACTTGGAAGAGTATTCCAAGGTCGTATGCACAGGGAAGGAAGTGTGACAAGTTTGAAGTGATTTGGTGAAACACGAAAATGTAAAAATATTTTGTCTTGTGATTTGGTTGGTGAAGTATGAGCTAAAGAGAATGTAATGGGGAAAAAAATGTTGGCAAGTCCAAGTGGTTACTCCAATGGGTATGTCACCTCAAGTCAGCCCACTCCTCCGATTGAGTATGAATGAATGTTTGATTCACGGAAAGCCGGGGATGATGTCGGTGAGTAACTAAGCATAAACCGTGACTAAGCCTACGGTTTATCAAAGTCTCATCGAATCATCCACTTCAATCTGGTCAAAACAAACCATTTGACTCTAAAGGGAGGGTGGAGAAAGAGTTGAAATGGTGTACCCAAAGAGAGATCCCCCTTGGTCTTGCCAACTAGAAAATCTAGCTATTCATATTTGAAATGAGAATGACTATGTAGTGAAAGTGCATTATAATGAGATGAAGGTCTAGAGTAACCAAATGCAATAACTCACCAGCTAAGTTTGAAAGAGATGAAAACCCATTTTGAAATCAATGCAAAATAAAGAACCAAGGAACATTAATGGTAAAGCATTGAGATGAGTATTAAACTAGGAACCAACATAATGAACTAGCATTCATCGCATTCAAAGAAGTTCTTCAGATCCTTACAAAACATGCCAAGCTAAAACAATGGAAAATACATGAAAAAACGTCACTTTCTCTCTTTAGAATCTACTATTCATCTTCTTCCCCCCTCAGTTTCTCTCTCTATCTTTCATACAATCAAAATGTAATCATCCATTCCAACCCATCTTTCTGGAGTAGTAAGCAGCTCCCCTCCCAAATTCGTGCAAGAGAGCATGGCTGACCCTCTGGAGGTGGCAGTCAACCAAAGGGGGTAGGGGAGCAGCTGGGGCCAGACCATGTCAGGGCTGTTTTTACCCTTCTTTCTCTGCCTTCATTAAATGTTGTAGCATTAGGGTTCAAGGGAAAGAGAGGTCACGCTAATCAGTATCCTGGGTGTGTCAGACAGGCGGTGGAGTCACACTGGTGGGGCCCTCAAAGCAGCTGAGCAGATCTGTAGAATTTGGGCATGTCAGGAACGTGGTACCGGTACCGGGTACCGGTACCCCTATTCCAGTAGGTTTTGGGTACCGGTACTGGGTACCGGTACCATTCTGCTTCCTTATCTGCAACTCTTGATTTCTTTGCTCCCGAGCTATCCTCAACCTATCTTTTCACTTCCCTTCAACCCAAGAGGCGTGGGAGGGTCTTTAAAACAATGATTGTCTCCATTCAACTGCAAGTACAACCACATGGCGTTAAGACTTCAATTGTCACACTTTACATCATTTAAAGCTTAGAAACACACAAAATGAGTTGATTAGCATCTCAGAGTATACAAAGTTATGTGCTAATCACCCGTACCTTAGAATCATTATTTAAAACCGATAACTCAGCTTTCTTCCTCTTTTTTTCCAACTTCTCTTGCCTTCTCTCTGGGAGGTCCCTAATATGTTTTCCTCCTAATTCCATAACCAATGCCCCTATTTATAGGCATTCAAGACTCTTAGAAATATTCTAGAGGAATATTCTAAAATGCAAAATATTCTAAAGGAATATTCTAAAATGTAAAATATTCTAAAGGAATATTCTAAAATGTGTAATATCCTAGGAATATTCTAAAATCTTCTAGAACCTTCTATATCCTTCTTGAAACTCCCAAAATCCTTGGCTCACAATGCACCACACGGCCCCTATTTTCGGGTCCGTTTTCGCTCCGAAACGATTAATCACATTACAGGTTAAGCTTAATTAAATTTTATTTGAACTTTTAATCAAAAATAATTAAATTTTGAGCTTATCGCTTTTTGGGACCTCGGTGAGGTTGTCCGCCACTTAGTTGCCTCGATCTACGTGCAAAATTCTAACTTATCTCAGAATTCGACGAAATTTGACGTGGTGACTACATTCGGCGGTACGAGTCCAATGGCGAAGTCCGTTGTGTCATACGAGGTCTATAGAACACGTATTTCAATTTTACATTATTATGACAAAATGACCATTTTGCCATTTCTATGAAAAAAGTCCAAAATTTCCCAGGTTTTACAAAATGTGGGGCATGGAAACTAATTTACAATTAAGGCTTAATCATGGCACTAGGGATAAAATTTTCACAAGAAAAAGGATAAGGCTCAAAATAAATCAAAGAAGACCTAAGATCATTTCTCGATAAGAATATGGGAGCATTGTACATAGCAAGACAAAGTCAATCAACTACCCAAATGTATCTAACCCAAACAAGCATAATGAGATTATTGAACAAATTTAGAATTTAAAAAATTGTTTCTTGAGTAAATGTAAGTTCCCTCCAACAAAGATTGGCATTAAAGCTCACATGGGTACTTATTCATCTCCACTATTCATGTCAAACTCTAAAATGTCAACTCAATCTATAAATTGCTAAAATTAAAAGTTCAAGGTGCACTTATGGTTGAGTTCAAAAGCAAACAAATATATGATACTCTTAGGATAGGATAAACCTCTGTAATGTACTCATGTATTCACATTCAAAGCAAAAATTAATAATAACAATAAACCCAAAACATTCTAAATAGCGGAATATAGGTCAACATTCCGATATTTTCACACAAAAATTTCATAATTTTCACATATTTCTCAAATATTCTTAACAAAAATCTGTAAATCATGCGAAAGGTGAATTTCACCACAAAAATTGGCATCATTAACAAAAAAAATCACACAAAATTGGTGTATCATACAAATGATGCACCTCACCCCTCCCAACTTGATTTATGCATTGTACTCAATGCAATAAAAAAGATATGATTTGCAATAAAAGACTGTGAAAAGATAAGAAGGGTTAGAGAACACCTCGCACGAAGCTTTGGCAAAAACACCAATATCTGCACTAAGAAGGAAAACACTATATATAAAGATAAAGTAAGTAATAAATGAACTTGCAATTAAAAAGGATAAAAGAGAGCATTGTACACTAAAACTACTTTGAACAATTAATCTTCCAAAAGATCTAGGTAGACCAGATCCACCAACTCCTCCTCCACCCTTTGACCTTCAAAACCCTCGAAGAATGGCTTAAGTCTTTGGCCATTGACCTTGAATGTCTTGCCATCCTCGAGGTTGGTGATTTCCACGGCTTCATTTGGGTAGGCCACCTTAACAAGATAAAGGCCATCTCAATGGGATCAGAGTTTCCCTTGAAAGATTGACAGTCGATTATTGTACAAGAGCACTTTTCATCTAGGCTTGAATTTTTTTCTTAAAATGGATTTTTCATGAAAAATATTAGCCCTCTCTTTTGAAATTCTTGAGCTCTCATACGCATCTCTACAAATCTCCTCTAATTCATTCATCTCCAACTTCCTATTCTCTCCATCCATTCTCAAGTTACAGTCCAAGGTTTTGATGGCCCAATAAGCCTTGTGCTCCATTTCAACCGACAAAAGGAAAGTTTTTCCATACACAAGTCTATAAGGAGACATGCCTAGAATGGTCTTATAAGTAGTGCGATAAGACCAGAGGGCATTGATGAGCACATAATATTGGACATTTCATGGCCTCATTACATTCATTATAACTCAACTTTTGCATTTAATTACTTAGTGTTAGCTTATTTTATGAATAATGTTGAATTCTCGATGTTGCATGTTTTGAT
>CM042199.1:24015713-24027832 GCA_023539305.1 Ilex asprella | reverse complement strand
CCCATTCCTCATGGGTCAAGTGCATATTCATCTCCCGTGCCTCCTCAGCAAAACCAATACCATGGCCAAGGGCAAGCGTCTAGCTCCCAATACCCTCGGTCCAATCCACAAGGGTATTCATCCAATCCCCCCTATAAAATTTCTCTCAAAATCCACCTCCACATGGATTTAACCAACAAGGACCATCAAATCCATCCAAACCTCCCCAAAAGAGGAATTTGAAGGATGTACTTTATAACTTCATCCAAAGCCAAACCACTTTCAACGACAACAACATTTCAGCTCAACTCACCAAAATCACCAATGCCATAGGGTTATCTGAACAAGAATAGGGGATTTTTCCCGCTCAACCCCAAGAAAACCCTAAAGGGCAACATGTGGTTAAGTTGGGCGAGCCCACCAATGGGAGTTATGAGCAACTCAAGGCAGTCACCACTCTTCATAGTGGCAAACAAATTGAAAAGACCGTGGTGTCTAAGATCTCACCTAAAACCACATTTCCAAAACAAGAAGAGATAATGGGTGAGGCCGAAGAGGGTGAGGCTAAAAAAAAGAGGTGAGTGAAAAGAAAGAAGGAGAGGTTATTGAGAAAGAAAATTTGACTGATGATTGTGTATTTATTCCTCCCATGCCTGGCCCTTTCCCGAATCATTTGAAGCCTTCAATCAAGGTGGCTAATTATACTGATATTTTCAAAATTTTTAAGCAGGTGAAGATCAACATCCCACTCCTTGACACCATCAAGGAAATACCATCGTGTGGAAAATTTTTTAAGGAACTATGGATGGTGAAGAGGAGATTGAATGTCCAGAAGAAAGCATTCTAAACCATAAAAAGTGAGCTCAATATTGAGGACCAACACTCCTCCAAAATTCAAAGACCCTGCTTGTCCAACAATTGCCATTACCAGAGGGAATTACCTAGTGGAACAAGCATTGCTTGACTTAGAAGCAAGTGTCAATCTTCTTTCTTACTCAGTGCAACAACTTCAACTTGAGGAGTTGAAACCCACCTCAATGATGCTTCAATTGGCGGATCGTAGCATCTTTACACCAAGGAGAGTAGTGGAAGATGTCTTAGTTTAAATTGATAAATTTTACTTTCCTGTCAATTTTATTGTGCTAGATACGCATCGTGTTCCTAACCTTAGTTCCCATATCCCTGCTATACTTGGACGACCTAGCTACATCTAATGCTTTGATAAATTATAGGAACGGTCTAATAAATTTGGCATTTGGTAACATCACAATGGAGCTTAATGTATTCTACTTAGCAAAACAACCAGGTGATGAAGAGGATGTAAGTGAGCACAGTAGAATCGACACCATGGTCGAGGAGCATGTGGAGTTGGAGAGGATGTTAAAATTTAAGGAGGAAGAAATTGGTGATCTTGAGGAGTTGGATGAGCAAAAAGAGGTAAAAATTTTGAAAGGGGTGGAAAGATGGACCCCTACATTTGAGGAGTTACCCCACAAAGAAAAGAAAATATTTTCGTCGGATAAAAAAAATCCAAACTTGGAGTTGAAGCATTTACCCTCCGATTTGAAGTACGCCTATCTTGGCGAAGGAAAAACTTTTTTGATAGTCATAAGCTTAACCTTGAATGTGGAATAAGAAGAAAGACTCTTGAGGGTATTGAGAAAGTACAAAGGGGCAATTGGGTGGACAATTGCCTATATCAAGGGAATAAGACCTATCATTTGCATCCATCGCATTTATCTTGAGCAGGATACCAAACCATCACGACAACCTCAAAGGAGATTGAATCCAATATGAAGGAGGTGGTGAGGGATGAGGTGCTGAAACTCCTTGATGTGGGCATCATTTTTTCGATTGCTGATCGTAAGTGGGTAAGTCCCACACAAGTAGTGCCAAAGAAATTCGGAGTCACAGTGGTGGAAAATAATGAGAATGAGCTTATACCTACAAGAGTGATCACCGGATGGAGGGTATGCATTAATTATCGGAAGTTGAACTCATGCACTAGAAAAGATAATTTCCCAATGCCATTTCTTGATCAAGTCTTTGAAAGAGTAGCAGGGCAACTATTCTATTGCTTTCTAGATGGGTACTCTAGATATAATCAAATAGAGATCGCATTGGAGGATCAAGAGAAGACCACTTTCACCTGCCCCTATGGTACCTTTGCTGCATGCTGTTTGGACTATGCAATGCTCCAGGGATTTTTCAATGATGCATGAAGGGGATTTTCAATGATATGGGGGAAAAGATAGTGAAGGTCTTTACGGATGACTTTTCAGTATTTGGGGATTCATTTGACGAATGTTTGACAAACTTGGAAAAAGTTCTATAAAGATGGGAGGAGAAGAATCTAGTGTTGAATTGGGAAAGGTGTCACTTTATGGTGACAAAGGGAATTGTGCTTGGCCATATAGTGTTGGCAAGGGGAATTAAAGTTGATAAATCCAAGGTGGAGGCCATCTCTAACCTCCCCAAGCCCAGAACCATCAAGGGAATCTGATCATTTTTGGGTCATGAAAGTTTTTATCATCGATTCATAAAGAATTTCAGTGTATTGGCCCGACCATTGACCAACCTACAGTCTAAGGAGGTCCCCTTTGAGTGGTTGGATGATTGTGAGGCATCCTTTAAAAAAAATCAAAGGCATGCTAATCACACCTCCGATCATGTGACTACCCAGTTGGGATCTACCTTTTAAGCTCATGTGCGAGGCAAGTGATTACGCAGTCGGCATAGTGCTCGGTCAAAAGGAAGGTAATATACCATATGTGATACACTATGCTAGCAAAAAACTAAATGATGCTCAGATTAATTATTCCACCACCTAGAAAAAGTTTCTAGCAGTAGAGTTTGCCTCAAATAAATTTCACTCATACTTCATTGGTTCGCCTATTATTGTCTTTACTAACTATTCTGTCTTGAAGTACTTATTGTCTAAGAAAGATGGGAAACCAAGACTCATTAGGTGGATACTCTTCCTACAAGAATTTGACCTGACGACCAAGGACAAGAAAAGAGTTGAGAACATGGTGGCAGATCATTTATCCCGGCTTGTGGTACAAGAGCCAGATGAGCACATTCATATCCCCTGACTCTTTTATTGACGAACATTTGCTTTCAATTCATTCGGCATGTCCTTGGAATGCTGATATGTGTAATTACCTTGCAGCAGAATAGATACTGTTGTAATGGAGCCTAGAAGATAGAAGATGATTCATGGCAGATGTGAAGTACTTCTATTTTGACAACCCGTACTTGTTCAAGTCTTACCCTAACTAGGTCATGAGGAGATTTCTACCTAAGAATGAATGGCAGGAAGTCCTTTCATTTTTCCATTCATAAGCTTGCCGTGGACATTTCTCGGCGAAAAAAGACTTCGACCAAAATTCTTCAATCAGGTTTGTACTGGCCCTCTCTTATCAAAGATTGTGTGTCATTCTGTAAAATATGGGACAGAAGCCAACAATTGGGTAGTGTGACCCGGAGAAGCATGATGCCCGTCTCCCCTGTGCTTGTCATATAAATATTCGACTGTTGGGGCATCGACTTCATAGGTCTGTTCCTTATATCATTTGGTTATCTGTACATCGTTTTGGCAGTAGACTATGTGTCCAAGTGGGTGGAGGCTATTCCAACCAAGACTAATGACCACTAGGTCATAGTGAAGTTTCTAAAAGAGAACATTTTTTCGAGGTTTGGGATGCCCCAAGCAATGATTAGTGATGGTGGATCCCATTTCTGTAATAGGCCATTTGCATCTCTAATGTTCAAATATGGCATCACTCACAAAGTATCCACCGCCTATCACTCACAAATAAATGGCTAAGTTGAGCTAGTAAATAGGGAAATCAAGACCATTCTAGAAAAACGATTAACCCTAACAGGAAGGATTGGTCTAATAGATTGATCGATGTTATATGGGCCTACCGTACTGCCTATAAAATTGTTTTAGGCATGCCTCCTACCGCCTTATCTATGAAAAGGCTTTCCAGCTGCCTGTTAAAATGGAACACAAGGCCTATTAGGTCATTAAAACTTTAAACTTCAATTTGAGAATGACCGGTAAACATTGGAAGTTAGAGCTGAATGAATTGGAAGAGATTCGATGAGATGCGTACGTGAGCTCCAAAATTTCGAAGGAACAGGCTAAAATCTTTCATGATAATTCCATCATACGAAAATCATTTGAGCCCGAATAAAAAAGTTCTCTTATACAATTCCTGCCTCATAATATTTCAAGGAAAACTTCGTTCCCGTTGGGATGACCCCTATCTTATCAAGGTGGCCTACCCCAACGGAGCTGTTGAGGTGACAAACCCTGAGAATGACCAGACATTCAATGTCAATGACCAAAGACTTAAGCCATTCTTTGAGGGTTCTAAAGAGCAAGAAGTTGAGGAAGATTTGGCGGATCCCATGTATCCGGAGGTTGTGGAGGATTAGCTAGTGTTTATGCTTTTCATGTATAGTTCTTCTATTTACTTATAATGTTTTTATTTCATGTCACTTACTTTCTTTGGTTGTATAGCATTGTTTCTCTTAGATCCAAATGTTGGTGCTTTTGTCAAAAGCTCAATTGTGAGGTGTTCTCTTGCCCTACTCATTTTTTTGTTACTGTCCTTCATTACATACGATATCTTTTTGTTGCATTGAGGGCAATGCATGATTCAAGTTAGGGTGTGACGTGCACCATTTGTATGATACACCAAGATTGTTGAAAAAAAAAATTTTCCTTACATTAGTGAAAAATATGTAAAATTTATGATGAAAATTATCTAAAAGTTGACCTATATTCCTTCATGAAGAGTGTGTGAGTTGGATGACATGTTAATCTTTGTTGTGAATTTTGTGCACATGAGCATTCTATGGAAGTTGAACCTATGCATGAGTATCATATATGTATTGATTTTTGAACTTAACTGTATGTGGCTCTTGATGGAGTAATTTTGACCATTTATGGATTGAATTCATGTTTTAAGCTTGACATAAGTAGTAGAGACGAGTAAGGACCCATGAGAGCTTTAGTGCCAAACCTTTTAGAGGGAACTTACAATTACTCAAAGAACAATTTTTCAAGGTCAAATTTTTTTATTAGTCCTATTATGCTTGTTTTGGTTAGTTGCATTTGGATAGTAGACTGATTTGTCTAGATCATATAATGCCACCCATGCGGACCTAGAAGTGATCTTAGGCCATTTTTTAATATGTCGAGCCTTTGCCTCTTTCTTGTGCAAGCTTTATCCCTAGTGTCATGACTGAGCCTTAGTTGAATTCATTTCTATGCCATATATTTCACCAAGCCAATGAAAATGGTAAATATCTACCTTACCTTGGTTGTTCCTAGATGAATGAAGGAAGTATGGTGTGGAAATGCAAACAAAAGGGATGAATGAAGCTGAAACTCAAAGAATTCAATGGAAAAGAAAATACAAGAAAAAGAGAAAATGGGTGAAAATGAAGAAAAGAATGACCAAAAGAAAAGAAACAAAGTGGGTGGTGAAGGTGTGAGGATGAAAATCCCATGAAAAGGGAAATGTTTTTGAAATAAAAGTCTCTCACTCGGAAGAATCCCTTTTGTTATCCTATACCCTTCTATTCATTTACCTAGATATTACCCCCAAGGCCCCATTATAACCTTAAAAGTCCTAAGTGATCTAGAGAAGCATAATGTTAACAAAAATGATGAGTTAATCTTACTACCTAATGCCCTAACATTCTATTCATGAGACTATGCCAAGGTCGCTTCATTTTCATATATAACTTCATTTTTGGATTGCATGTGAGCACACGTTGTTTTGAACACAAGATTCTCTCTCACATGTACACATGGAGTGCATGCCAATATAACCTAAGTGTGATTATTTGTTGAGGGAAACCCTTGGTGAGTTTTGCATCAAAGCTTAATTTGGATAGCCAAGTGAATGTGAGTTTCGTTGTCTAAATGTTCAAGTTACTTGTTTAATTCACACACACGAGTCGAAAATGAATTTGTAGGTGCATACTTTAGACTAGTGTCTAAGACTTTGGTTTTGCTCATGTGTGTTTAATTCAGTCATCTAAGAAATGTGTTAGATGACCCATGATTACAGAATACGGGAATATCGCTCAAGTTTTTTATATTTTTCATGAATTAGGAATGCCTTGATTTGAATTATATGATGTATATTTTTGTTATTCATTTTGATAGTTAACAATAGGAATCCATTCCTCACATGTTGCATGCATCAAATGTTTAAATCGCTGTGCAATTTCAGTAATAAGTTGGGCATGATGATTATGATTGTGGTTTATAAGTGGAGTACATTTTTGGGATGGAGTTGAGGTCATAAATAGTGTGGTAGAAGGTTTGGGGAGGTCTTGAGTTGGGATGGAGTGGAGAGGTGTGCTCACCAGGATTATTTTGGCAATCAATGCAGTAACAGTACCGGTACGTAATACTTGTACGCTTAAGGTACCGGTACGTAATACTTGTACGCTTAAGGTGTACGCTTAAGGCAATCAATGAAGTATCGGAATACTGTACCGGTACGGTACAGTACCGATATGGTCTGTTGAAACAAGAAAAAATATTAGGGATTTTTAATTTAAATCCTTCAGTGAACCTTAATTTCCCACCTCAAATTCCAGCCCTAACCCTCTCTCGCCCTCAGTCGAAAACATCCCAGGCCACCAAATCCCCTCTTTTCTCCTTCAATCTTAAATCCCTTCCCTCCTTAAGCCTGGAATTGGTTCAACCCACGCTTGTGAAAACCTAGATACCAATTCCTCCAATTTCCCCCAAATCTCTCCATTCTCTTCAAGGAACTCCAATGGCTTGTCATCTTGAGGTGTGTCTTGAGACCTTTTACCCGATTGAGAGTATCCTCTTTATTCTCTATGCCTTTTTCTCAATTGAGGCACTGTTGTTGTGCATGGCCCAAACCAAGAGAGTCGGGTCCAGTTCCCCTCCACCAGAGGATCCCACTAGCCGCAAGAGAGGCAGTGATGGGTTAAGCATGGACCCAAATGAGCAAAGAAAAGAATCTAGGAAGGAGGCACGACTCTAGTGGATTGTGGAGAAGGGTGTAACCTATGAGCGGCATCTCGATTTCATCACACTTACCCCAAGACACGAGGTGGTGAAGATCATTGAAGCACATAGGTTGCGTTTTGGGTTTGAACCCGTTGAGGGGTATAATTTGGCCATGTACAGAGAGTTCTACCAGACATTCAGGGTGGCAGCGATGAAAGATGGGGAGGTGTTAAGGGCAAATGTGCGGGGAAAGATGTTTGAGGTGACCGTGAATGTCATTGCCACCCTCATAGGGAACTATCAGAGACCACCACCCTTCCCTTTAGTCTATCCTCACAACGTCGATAAAGCTAAAACCTAGGTCGAGTTTCTTACTCTAATGTACGAGGACCCTGCTAAATTCAGGGGAACTGTGCTGAGTGGGGGGTTAAAGCACGTGTATGGGCTTTTGAATAAAATTCTCCATTATAATTTACTCCCGAGTGCTGGAGAAAAGAAGCCGAATTTGGAGAAGTTATCCCTTTTAGATGTTGTTGAGTTAGGTAAGAAGATTGACTTTGCCCTGTTCATATGGGAGGTAATGAAAGATTTTGTCGTGACAATAAAGTCGATGACCAATTTTCCATACGAGAGTTTGGTAACTCGGATGTGCAAGCACTTCAAGGTGAAGGGCTACTTTTTTGACAAGCTCACTCCTCCTGAGACAGAGGCTATTGGCAAGGCCAGTAGTAAGAAGAGAAAAGCGATGAGTCAAGGGGAGCAAGCTTAGTTGGAATCTGATTATGATGACCTAGTACCGCCAGCACCCTCTAGACCATTCATAGTTGTACCAGCACGCTCAGTACCTCAGCATCTTGATGCACTAGAAACCACAGTGCAGAGGATTAAGGCATCGATACAGGGGATGACGGCCATGCTAAGAGATATGTTCATGCATACCTTCCCTTGGAGGGCCATCCCCCAAGGGCCCACTTAACCAGATGCTGCCTCTTCTGCAACTGCTCCTTCTACCTCTAGAGTGGTTGAAGGTGAGGAGGATGATGATGATGATGAAGGTGAGGAGGAGGATGATGATGATGATGGTGAGGGTGATGAAAAGTAGGGTGTGCTAGTTATTGTGTTTTTGGGTGTTGGATTGTACTCAGCTAGGATAAGGTTGTGGAGTCGTAGGCTATTTTGTTCTTTTGATGTCCAACTCCATGTACTCCAACTTTTTGGCACATTAATGGAAAACCATAGTTTGTTCAATCTTGTTCATGTTTATATTGTTAATTGCATTGTGATTTTTACTTTTTGATTGATTGGATGAATGGATGTTTAAATGCATTGAGTGTGTGTTATACTGATTATCTTGTTTTGGAAATAATTTTTTGCGAAGGGACTAGCAAAACTTAATTTGGGGGTGTGATTAGCACAAATTTTTGTATATTTTTAAGTGCTAACCATCTTATTTTAATTGATTTTGGGAGTTAAATGATGGGAATTGCACGGATTGAGCTCTTAATAAAGATATTTGATGTTTGCAGATAAAAAATGTTCAAAGAGGCTTCTTAAGGCCATCCCAAATGTATTGAGATGATTGGGGATGAAAGAATGGCTAGAGGGAAGCTCAGGAGGTGAAAAATCAGAAAATAGAAAGAAACAACAGAAACAGTACAGGTATGCTGAGGCTACCGGAGTTCGAGGTACCGGTATGCAGCACCGATACGGTACAGTATCGGTACTGTCTACTAAGTCTGCTCCAAATCTTTGCATCTCAAACTCTGCTGCCTCGATGGTCCCACCAACAGATCTCATATACTCCACTGACATGCCCACAATATTATTCATCCCTTTCACACCTCTCTTTGGACTTTGAAACCATGAAAATCATTGAGAAGAGAGAAGAGAAGAGTTGTCGGGTGTGCAAACATGGTCTGCACTCTCCCAATCCAGGCCAATCCTCCTGCAGCCTATTGATGGAGATCATATCTCCAGGCTAGGGCATGACTCTAGGGCATGTTTTTGGCAAGAGGAGGCTTCATCATTCAGGATACCACACTTTACAAAAGAGATAGAGAGAAAAGGCCTAAGAGAAGATGATGAATAGTGTTCTAGTGAGAGAAAATTAAGATTTTTGCATTTCTTTCAATACATTGTCTTGTAATCCTTTGTATGAATCTTTAGAACATCATTTAATGTCATTAACGCTAGTTCTTTGATGTTCATTGCTCATTTAATGATCTCTTAAAGCTTCTACCATTAATGCATCAAAGAACTTTATTTTCTTAGTTGTGAAATGGGTTTTAAATGGATTCTCTTCTAGATTATGTCTTCTTGCAAAGAGTTACTTAAGAACTTCATCCCTTTTCAATGCATTCTCATTACATAGTTAATTTTATTTCAAGCATGAGTTGATAAATCTTCTAGTTGGCCAAGCAAACAAGAACCTCCATTTTGGTATTCTATTTCAACTCATTCTCCTCCCTCCTTTCAGAATTCAATGGTTCGGTTTAACTGGGTTGAGGGTGGATAAGTCAGTGAGTCTTTGATATTTCGTAGGCCTAATTACGGTTTATGCTTAGATACTCACTCATCTTATCCCTAGCTTCTCACGGATCAATTGTTCATTCATGATCTATTGGAGGAGGGATTCGAATTGAGATGGTATCACCATTGGAGTGACCTCTTGAATTTGCCCACATTTGTTTCTCATTTTATTTTCACCAACACAAACTTCACCAAACAACTTTCAAGAACAAAGATTTTACACTTTCTTTTACTCAAAATCACCTTCTGCTTGATTTGCATTCCTTCCCCGTGGAAACGACCTTTGAATACCACCAAATAAAACATGACCCACAAAAGTCTCCTTTCGCTTGGGGAGCACTTTTACACACACACACACACACTTTTGTGCATTTACGTCTAACATTTCCACCATTTCAATTTCCTTTCTCCTTGCCCTTTCTTTTGACACTATCTTAAGGGAGAGTGACACTCCCCTTCGTCCATACATTATACATTCTAAAGCATGATTTTTAGTGGTTAGGAAACAACAAGGTTTTTGACTAAGTATTATGCAATAAAATTTAGAATATAGAGAAAGTCTAGGAAGAAGATGAATAGTGTTAGAGAAAGAAGTCGAGATTTTTACATTTTCTTCCACACATTGTCCTGTAATTTGATGTAAGAATCTTCTAAGCTGTGTTCGAAGTCTTTAATGCCATTTATTTCAATTTGCTTTTAATTTTAATCTCTCATTAAAGCTTTTACCATTAAAGCATTCATGTTCTTCATTTTTTTAGTTTTAAAATGGGTATTAAACACATTCTCTTTTAGTTTTTGTTTTCTGGTATTAACTTAGCTACTATCTTCATTTCTTTATAATGTACTCTCATTTCATTGTTGTCTTTACCTTAAGCATGAGTAGCTAAGCTTTTTAGTTAGAAAATCCAAGAGAGACCTCCACTTAGGTATGTCATTTCAACTCATTTTCTTTCCTCCTCTCAGAGTACGAAGGTTCAGTTTGACTGGGTTGAGGGTGGATGAGATTGTGAGTCTTTGATATCCCGTAGAATTGTCATGGGTTATGCATGGACCCTCACTTCCATCTCGTCCCTAGCTTTCCACGAATCAATCGTACATCTCTGCTTTATTGGAGGAAGGATTCGAGTTGACTTGGCATTCCCATAGGAGTGAACCTTATGGATTAGCCAACACTTGTTTCCCATTTCATTTTCATCACAACACAATCACAATCCAAACTTTAACCAACAAAAGATTTTACACTTTGTTTCTATCAGAATGATAAGCACAAAATATTGCATATTTAATGACCTCATTGACTTGATCCAAAATGTGTACACCCAAGTGCAGGTGGTCAAGTTGTAATAATAATCCGATTTGAGTCCAGAGTTAAATCCAAAGGGAACTTGTTGTGTTAGTGTCTCAAAGTAAGCAGTTGTGGAGTCCGATTGATTGTAACCTTTGAGATTTAAAGTTGTGAGATGTGAGTGGTTTGCCGAACAGAATATTGAATTCTTTCCAAGAAATTATTCAAGATAAAATATAAGATAAATTAAAATGAAAATAAAGTCACTCTTTAGTTCAAGGATCTAGACATGTATTTAATTATCTGATTCATTATATCTCTGTTGGATAACTCAATTAACTCACATGTCAACAGCAAGTTAATCAGAAGATAAAAATGGACTGTGAGAATTAAGATTATGGTTCCAATGTCTTTTTAGAAGTTTACAAGAATTGCCTATGATGAGACGTAACCCCTATACAAACAAGCAAGTGTTTCTACAAGATATCTAACCATGGCATTAATATTTCATTCTTTAAATGAAGTGCAATAAAGGGGGAAGATTGAAGGGTTATTAGCACTAAACATTGCATATTTCTATATGATAATCATGCTTATTTGATTGTATTTTGACTCTTAACTTAGAGGTGTTGCATTAATTAAAGTCATGACATTGTTATTTTGTTTATGCAGTTAAAATGCACGAAAAGAAGCCCCTTAAAGCTTTCCCACATTGCTTGGGCCTAATGGTGGTCAAAGGATGGCTTGTGAAGAGTTTTGGAACCAAGAATCAGTGAAATAAGAAAAGGCAACAGAAATCGTACCGGTACGCTGTACCGGTAGGATACCGTACTAGTACGCCATACCGATATGATTTGCCTGATAGACCCATATTCTGCTGTGCTTCTTCACTTGCTTTGAGGGCCCCACCAACGGTTCTCCCCCACTCCTCTGACACGCCCACAAGACTATTCATCATGTTCACACTCCTCTTGGGACCTTGGGAGCTTCAACCATAAATGAGGAGTGACAAACCGGCTGGGTGATGGACACCACCTGCGCAACCCCTGTCCAGCCCACCATAATTCATAGGCTGATGTTAGAGGTCACTTCTTGGGCCTCGTTGCACATTTTTTGGGGGGGGGATGACTCTGTATGAAGGGTCATTCACTGGAGAAAAGGAAGGGGAGAATTACATTCTATTTAATATAGAGAGAGAAGCTCAAGGTGTAGAAGATGGTGAATAGTGTTTTGTAGAGAGAGAAAGTTGTGTTTTTCATGTATGTTCTGTTGCATGGGCTTGTAATCTCTTGTAAGGATCTTTAGAACTTC
>CM042199.1:24003152-24015613 GCA_023539305.1 Ilex asprella | reverse complement strand
CCTTAGGCCCCAACATGAACGTTGACCAAGATCCACCTGAGGATACGACTGACAATTTTGAAAATGCGGATGTCAACCTAAACATGCATGGGGGTGGGAATTTTGATAATGTTGATGCAAACCTAAATGACCAAAGGGGTGGGGGATTGCCCGAAACTAGGATGCCTAACCCAAGAATGCACTATCCCCCTCCCGATCAATTTGATAATATGAATGCCAACCCAAACATGCAAGGGGATGGGGGATTGTAACCATCAGGGATGCCCAACCCACGTGTTTATTTTCCCCCACCAATGAATGAGGGGAACATCCAACTTGACCCTCCAGCTAGGACAATGCAGGAGTTCCTTCAACCAACCCGTAGCACCACACCATCATGCATCCTTCTTCCCGTCCAAGCTCATCTCTTTGTAGTCAAACCTTGGATGTTGCAACTACTCCCCAAATTTTGCGGGATCGAAAATGAAAACCCATATAATCACATAAGGTCCTATAAGGAGATGGTTGTAACCTTTATCCAAAATTATATCATGGTGGAAATAGCGAGGATGAAATTATTCCCTTTCTCCTTGGATGGTAAGACAAGGATTTGGCTTGATTCCTTGGCGTCCCGGACCATGTTATCTTGGGACCAAATAGTTTCATCTTTTTTGAAAAAAAAATTCCCTGTTTATAGAACCACTTCTTTAAAAAAAGAAATTCAAAATTTTTCTGAAAACCCCAATGAGCAATTCTACCAGTGCTAGGATCGTTACAAGGATTTAATCCAATCCATTCCATTTCATGGGTTTAAATCATGGCAATTGGCAAGTTTCTTCTATGAAGGAATTACACCAAACCATAGGCAATTCATTGGCATGATGTGCAATAGTGAACTTTTGAACAAAGATCATGATGAGGCCCTTGACTACTTTGCTACCATGGCCAAAAATGCACAATCTTGGGATGTGAGGGACCCAAATGATGCACCTAGGACATTGTCGGGTAGTAGTCAATCACAAAAAGGGGGGATATATGACTTGAAAGACCGGGAGAATCTACTTTCACAAATTTCTAAATTGTCTAAGAAAGTAGATAGCCTTGAGGTGGATAGGAGACGAGAGGTGTCTCATGTGTCAAAAGCCGAGGAGTCTTGTTCTATTTGTGGTGGTGTTGACCATTCCACATCGGAATGCCCGAGCATCCCGGCACTTAAAGAAGCATATCATAAACAAATCAATGCCTTCAACCAACCTAGGCAATCATTTCCTCCAAATACCAACACTTATAATGCGGGGTGGCGTGATCAACCTAATTTTAGTTGGAGGAATGAGAACCCCATCCCTTATGGCTCAAACACATACACATAGCCCGCACCTCATAGGCAAACTCAATTTCAATCCTAAGGTCAAGCACCATCTAATCCTCCCACCTACCAACCTCCTCATAAGAGGAACTTGGAGGAAGTGCTTTACAATTCATCCAAAATCAAACCACTTTCAACAACATCTCGGCTCAACTCACAAAGATCACAAATCACATCAGGTTGTCTCAACAAGAGAAGGGGAAATTCCCCGCTTAACCCCAAAAAAATCTCAATGGTCAACATGTGGTTGAGTTGGCTGAACCCACCCAAGAGAGTTATGAGCAACTCAAGGCGGTTACTACCTTTCGGAGTGGCAAGAAAATTGATAAAACCATTGTACCAAAGGTCTCACCCAAGGCCACATTGCCATTAGAAAAAGTGACTAAGGGTAACGCCAATGGGGGTGGGGTAAGTGAGAAGAAAGAGAGTGACATGGTTGAGAGAGAAAATGTGATTGATGAAAGTGTGATTGTTTCTCCTATCCCTGCCCCTTTTCATAATCGTTTGAAGCCACTGGTCAAGGTGGCTAATTATGCTGATATTCTTAAGATGTTTAAGTAGGTGAAGATAAACATCCCGCTCCTCGATGCTATAAAGCAAATTCCATCATGTACAAAGATCTTGAAAGACTTAGTGTACGGTAAAAAGGAGGCTCAATGTTCACAAGAAAGCTTTCCTCACCGAGCAAGTAAGCTCAATTTTGAGGACAAACACTCCTAAGGAGTTTTAGGACCCCGGCTGCCCCACCACTACCATAACCATTGGAGATTTCTGGGTTGAACAAGCATTGCTTGATTTGGGAGCAAGTGTCAACCTCCTCTCCTACTCCATGTATCAACAACTCAAGCTTGAGGAATTGAAATCTACTCCAATCACGCTTCAACTGGCGGGCCGTAGTGTTCGAACACCAAGGGGAGTAGTTGAGGATGTTTTAGTACAAGTGGATAAATTTTACTTTCCTGTTGATTTTATTGTACTTGACACTCACCTTGTTACTAATCTTAGCTCCCAAATCCCTGTAATACTTGGTAGACCTTTTCTTGTCACATCTAATATTGTGATTAACTGCAGGAACGGTCTTATGAAGCTAGCATTTGGAAATATGACAATAGAGCTCAATGTGTTTAACTTGTGCAAGCAACTGGGGGATGATGAGGAAACACATGAGATTTATCGGATTGACATTTTGGTAGAGGAGCACATGGAGTTAATGCGCACTTTCAATTTGAGAGAGGAGGAAGTTGTTGATATGGAGGAAGAGGATGAGCAAAAAGAATTGGAAAGTTTGAAACGGATAGAAAAGTGGATCCCTACATTTGAAAAACTCCCACACCAAGACAAAAAGATATTCACATCCGATGTACAGAAACCTAACTTGGAATTGAAGCCATTACCGTCCCATTTGAAGTATGCATATCTTGGGGAAGATGAGTCATTTCCGGTGGTGATTAGTTCAACATTGGATGCAAGGCAAAAAGAAGAGCTATTGGAGGTGTTGAGGAGACATAAAGGGATAATTGGTTGGACAATTGCAGACATAAAGGGGATAAATCCCATCATTTGCACACACCGGATCTATCTTGAGGAGGATACAAAACCATCCTGCCATCCACAAAGAAGGTTGAATCCGATTATGAAAGACGCGGTAAGGGATGAGGTGTTGAAACTACTTGACGTGGGCATTATTTTTCCAATTGCCGATAGTAAGTGGGTTAGTCCCACGCAAGTATTACCCAAGAAGTTGGGAGTCACTGTTATGGATAATGAGGAGAACAAGCTTATCCCAACAAGGGTGATCACAGGGTGGAGAGTTTGTATTGATTACCGGAAGCTCAACCTGTGTACAAGAAAAGACCACTTTTCAATCCCATTCCTTGATCAAGTGCTAGAACAAGTAGCGGGGCATCTTTTCTATTACTTTTTGGATGGATACTCTGGCTACAATCAGATAGAGATTGCCCTGGAAGACCAAGAGAAAATCACCTTCACTAGTCCCTACGGTACCTTTGCGTATCGTCGCATGCCTTTCGGGCTATGTAATGCCCCCGAAACTTTCCAACCTTGCATGATGGGGATCTTTAGTGACATGGTGGAGAAGATTGTTAAGGTATTCATGGATGACTTCTCAGTCTTTGGGGATTCTTTCAATAGGTGTTTGGAGAATTTAGAGAAGGTTTTGGAGAGATGTGAAGAGAAGAGTCTAATTTTGAATTGGGAGAAATGTCACTTCATGGTGACACAAGGAATTGTTCTCGGGCACATCATTTTGGCAAAAGGAATATAAGTTAACAAATCAAAGGTGGAGGCCATCGCCAACCTTCCTACGCCAAAAGTCCTCAAAGATATCAGGTCGTTTCTGGGCCATGCGGGTTTTTACCGTCGTTTCATTAAAAAATTTAGTGAATTAGCCCGACCTTTGACCAATTTTTTGTTTAACAATGTCCCATTTGAATGGTCGGATAGTTGCGAGGCATCTTTTTCAAAACTCAAAAGTGTGCTTGTCACACCTCCAATTATGCGACCACCCAAATGGGATTTACCTTTTGGGCTGATGTGCGACGCGAGTGATTATGCGGTCGGCGCAGTGCTCAGTCAAAGGGAGGATAAAAGATCATATGTAATATACTATGCTAGCAAAACTCTTAATGAAGCTTAAATGAATTACACCACCACGGAAATAGAGTTGCTAGCAGTAGTATTTGCATTAGATAAATTTCGTTCTTACATCATTGGTTCACCGATAGTTGTTTATGCTGATCATTCTGCTTTAAAGTATCTATTGTCTAAGTAGGATGCCAAACCAAGACTTATCTGGTGGATCCTCCTACTTCAAGAATTTAATCTGATAATCAAGGACAAGAAAGAAGTGAAGAACGTGGTGGCGGACCATTTATCTTGATTGGTGGTGCAAGAGACCAATGAGCACATTCCCATCCCTGATTCTTTTCCCGATGAGCATTTATTGTCAATTCATTCTATTTGTCCTTGGTATGCTGACATTTACAATTATCTTGGGACTGGACAAATACCGCCACAGTGGAGCCCTGAAGATAAAAGGAGATTTATGGCAAATGTGAAGTATTTTTACTTCGATAATCCGTACATGTTCAAGTATTGCCCAGACCAGATCATGAGGAGATGCGTGCCTAAAAATGAACAGCGGAACGTCCTTGCCTTCTGTCATTCCCAAGCCTGTGGCAGACATTTCTCGGCAAAGAAAACTTCAGCCAAAATTCTCCAATCAGGTTTTTATTAGCCCTCTCTTATTAATGACTTTAATTCATATTGCAAGGCATGCGACAAATGCCAACGATAGGGTAGTGTGACCCGTCGAAACATGATGCCCTTTTCCCCCGTGCTTGTCATTAAAATATTTGACTGTTAGGACATCGATTTCATGGGTTCATTCCCCATGTCTTTTGGCTACCTGTATATTCTTCTGGCAGTGGACTATGAGTCCAAATGGGTAGAGGTTATCCCAACCAAGAGTAATGGCCACCGAGTCGTAGTCAAGTTCTTAAAAGAAAATATTTTCTTGAGGTTTGGGATACCTCGTGCAATGATTAGTGATGGTGGATCACACTTTTGTAATAGGCCGTTTGCATCGTTAATGCTTAAATATGGCGTTACACACAAAATGTCCATTGCATACCACCCACAAATCAATGGCCAAGCTGAGCTAGCCAACTGGGAGATTAAAAATATTCTGGAAAAAATGGTTAATCCAAGTTAGAAGGATTGGTCAGACAGGTTGACCGATGCCTTATGGGCATACCGTACTTCTTATAAGACTGTTTTAGGCATGTCTCCCTTCCTGCTAGTTTATGAAAAAGCTTGTCGTCTACCAGTTGAATTGGAGCATAAGGCCTATTAGGCCATAAAGACTTTGAACTCTAACATGAGAATGGCTGGGGAGCAAAGAAAATTGGAAATGAATGAATTGAATGAGATCCGAAGAGATGCGTATGAGAGCTCTAAAATTTCCAAGGAACGGGCTAAAGATTTTCATGACAATTCCATCACGAGGAAGTCGTTTGAGCCCGGGCAAAAAGTGCTCTTATATAACTCTCGTCTCTCCTTCTTCCAAGGGAAGTTAAGATTCCAGTGGGATGGCCTCTATCTTGTCAAGGTGGCCTACCCCAACAGAGCGGTGGAAATCACAAACCCCAAAGATGGCCAAACATTCAAGGTCAATGGCCAAAGACTTAAGCCATTCTTTGAGGGTTTTGAAGAGCAAATGGTGGAGGAGGATTTAATCGACCCGGTGTATCCTGAGTTGGTTGAGGAGTAGAAATTGGTTACCTTTTCTAATGTACAATTTGTGTTATTTACATATGTCATTTTTATTTTCATGTTACTCAATTTCTATGGTTGTATAGCATTGCTTCTTTTGGATCCAGATCTTGGTGCTTTTGTCAAAAGCTCGAATGCGGGGTGTCCTCTTACCCTTCTCATCTTTTACTGTCCTTCATTGCATACGTTATCTGTTGCATTGAGGACAATGCAGGTTTCTAGTTGGGGGCTGAGGTGCACCATTTGTATGATACACCAAGATTGTAGGAAAATTTTTTGTTGTTGCTTGCAATAGTGAAAAATAGGTGAATTTTTTGAAATTTTTGAAATTTTCTGCTGAAAAATAACTAAAAGTTGATCCGTATTCCCTCACGAAGAAGTTGTGGGTTGGATGACAAGTTAATCGTTGTTTTGAACTTTGTTGTCCTGAGCATTCTATGGAAGTGGATCCTGTGCATAAGTATCACATATGTATTGATTTTCGAACTCATCTGTATGTGATTTTTGAATTTGTAATTTCAGCATTTTACGGATTGGATTCATATTTTATGCTTGACATAAGTAGTGGAGATGAGTAAGGACCCATGAGAGCTTTAGTGCCAAACCTTTTTGGAGGGAAATTACAATTACTCAAAGAACAATTTTTCAATGTCAAATTTGTTCAATAGTCTCATTATGCTTATTTTGGTTAGTTTCATTGGGTTAGTAGACTGATTTGTCTTGATCATATAATGCATTCCCATGCGGACTTGGAAGTGATCTTAGGCCATCATTGAATATTTTGAGCCTTAGCCTTTTTCTTGTGCAAATTTTATCCCTAGTGCCTTGATTGAGCCTATTTTAAAATTCTTTTCTATGCCACACATGCAATGAAGCCAAAAAAATAAGAAATACCTACCTTACATTGGTTGTCCCTAAAGCGGATATGAGAGATTACAAAAGAAGGAACTGTGTTGTGGAAATGCAAACAAAAGGGATGAATGAGGATTGAAACTCAATGAGTTGAACATAAAAGAATGAAAAATACAAGAAAAGGAGACAAATGGGTGAAATAAGAGAAGAAAAAGAAAAAAATAAATGTCAAGGAAAAAGAAAGAAAGGAAGCTAAGGGAGTGGTGGTGATATGAGAATCAAAATCCCATGAAAAGGGAAGTGTTTTTCCAATATTAAATGTCTCTCACTCGGAACAACTCTCTTTGTTGCCCTTGTCCTTCATTTCTTTTTCCCATATATCACCCCAAGGCCCCATTATAACCTTTAAAAGTCCTAAGTGATCTAGAGAAGCATGGGAGGTGCATAATTTCAAAGAAAATGATGAGTTATGTCTTACTATCTAATGCACTAGCATTCTACTCATGAGACTATGCCAAGGTCGTTTCATTTTCACATATGAACTTTATTTCTGGATTACATGTGAGCACTTTGTTTTGAACACAAGATTCTATATCACATATACACATGGAGTGCATACCAGAATAACTTGAGTGTGTTTACTGCTTAAGAGCGTCCTTTGGTGAGTTTTGCATTGAAACTGAGATTGTCTAGCGTTTTGAATGTGAATTCTGTTTTGTAAATGCCCAAATTATTTGTTTAATTCACATGCACACAAGTTGAAAATTAATTTGTAGGTGCATATTTCAGACTAGTATCTAAGACTACAGTTTTGCTCATGTTTGCTTAGTTCAGTTATCTGAGAAATGTATTGGACAATCCATTCTTGTGGAATGGGGTAATATTGCTCAAATTGATGATATTGGACATGATTTGGGAATATTTTTTTTATAATATTTATGATGTGCATTGTGGATGATTATTTTGATAATTGAGTTAGAAATTCATGCCTTATATGTTGAATGCATTCAAGGAATAAATCACCTTGTAACTCTGATAATAACATTGGGCTTGATGGTTCAAATTGTGGTTTAATGAGTGGAGTACATTTTGAGTTAGTGGGTTGAGGTCATAAATTGTGTGGGAAAATGTCTAGGAGGATCTTGAGTTAGATTGGATGGATGAGGTATGCTTAGCAGGTTTTTTTTGGCATCAAGCAGAAACTGTACGGGTACACAGTACCGGTACGCAATACCGGTACGCCTAACCTACTGGTGTTCGAAGTACCGGTATGCAGTACCGGTACGCTTAGCCTGACATTAAATTTTTTTAGGGCTTTGTGATTTAAAACCATCAGTGACTCTTTCTTTTCCCATTTCATTCCATCCCTAATACGCCTCCCCCTCACTCGAAAAACCTCCTAATCATCCAAGCCCCAATTTCTCTCCCCTTTTGCAACCCTAATCTCTTTCTCCCTCTGTTCAAACGGTGAATCTGATTAACCCATCCCCAAGAAAAAAACCCCTAGGTGCTGAATCCCCCAATTTCTCCATTTCTCTTGAAATTCTTGAATCACACCCAGGAATGTCCAATGGCTCGTGTTCTTGAGGTAAGTCCCAATGTTTTTAATCTAATTCAATGTTTCCTTTGTGTTTTGTTGATGTTTGTTGTGATTGGGGCAATGGTGTTGGGAATGGCCTGCACCAAGAGGCCTGGATCCAGTCCCCCACCACCTGAGGAGCCTAGTAGTCGGAAGAGAGCCAGTGAGGGGACAAGTGAGGATCCAAACGAGCAAAGAAAAAAGGCAAGGAGACTGGCACATCTCCAATGGATTGAGGAGAAAGGGGTGACCTGTGAGCATCAACTCGATCGCATTTCACTCACCCGTATACATCCGGTGGTGAGAATCATTGAAGGGCATGGGATGATTTTTTGGTTTAATAAGGTTGATGGGTATAATTTGAAGTTATGTAGGGAATTTTACCAGTCACTCAAGGTGGTTGTGGAGAAAGATGGGGAGGTTTTGAAAATAAGGGTTAGGAGCAAGGTTATGACAATGACCCCTGATGTCATTGCCACCCTCTTGGGTAACTACCAAAGACCACCAGACTTCCCACCAGTTTACCCAAACAATGTTACCAAAGCCAAGACCAAGGCCGAGTTGGTTGACCTAATGTATGAGGATCCATCAAAATTCAAGAGAATAGTTTTGAGTGGAGGGTTGAAGCATGTGTATGGGCTGTTAAACAAACTTCTCCATTATAATTTACTTCCAAAAGCCTCGAAAAAGAAGCCAAATATGGAGAAGCTTGCTCTCTTGGTTGTTGTCGTGTCTGGCATAACGATTGACTTTGCATTAATCATATGGGAGGTAATGAAAGATTTTACTGGACAGAACAGCTGATGACTAATTTACCATATGGGAGTTTGGTGACCCGAATGTGCAGCCATTTCTATGTCAAGGAGTATGCTCACGACAAGATCACTCCTCCCAAAACAGGGGCTATAGGCAGGACCAGTAGCCAGAAGAGAAAAGCTATGAGTCGGGGAGAGAGGGCTCCAGTGGATTCTGATGAGGAGGAGTTTGCACCGACTGCTCCCACTAGGCCTTTTAATCCCATTCTGGCACGCTCAATGCCCAAGCGTCTTGATGAATTGGAGAGAACAATCCAGGGGATTGACGCATCGATTCAGGTTATGTCGACCATGCTAAAAGATATGTACATGCATACCTTCCCAGGGAGGTCCATCTCGGATGCCCCTACTGGCCCCTCTACTTCTACAGCAATTCAGGGAGATGGAGATGAGGATGAGGATGATGAGGATGAGTCAGAGGAGGATGAAGACTTTGATGAAGAGTAGGATGCATTAGGGTTGTGTTTTGTTTTTAGTTTTCTTTCTCTTTGTTTTGAATGGGAGGTGGATAGAATGGAGTCGTAAGCTATTTTGTCTCTTTTGTTGTGCTACTTTATGTACTCCAAATTCTGAACTCATGAATGAACAAACCACAGTTTCGGATTCAATCTTGCTTATGTTATGTTGTAATTGCATTCTGATTTTTACTTTTGGATTGTTTTTGATGAATGGTTGACTTTTTATAATGATTTGAGTGTTTGTTATACTTATTGGTTTTGTTTTAAAAATATTGTTTGCTAAGGGACTAGCAAAACACAAGTTGGGGGGTGTGATTAGCACTAAACATTGCATATTTCCATATGCTAATCATGCTTATTTAATTATTTTTTGACTCTTAACTTAGAGGTGTTGCATTAATTAAAGTCATGACATTGATGTTTTGTTTATGCAGTTAAAATGCGTGAAAAGAAGCCCCTTAAAGGTTTTCCACATTGCTTAGGCCTAATGGGGGTCAAAGGATGGCTTGTGAAGAGTTTTGGAACCAAGAATCAGAGAAATAAGACAAGGCAGTAGAAACCGTACCGGTACGCAGTACCGGTACACCTAACCTACTGGAGTTCGAAGTACCGCTACGCCGCACCGGTACGATTTGCTTGACAGTCCCATCTTCTGTTGTGCTTCTCCACTTGCTTTGAGGGCCCCACCAACGGTTCTCCCCCACTCCTTTGACACGTCCACAAGACTATTCACCATGTTCACACTCCTCTTTGGACCTTGGGAGCTTCAGCCATAAATGAGGAGTGACAAACCAGCTGGGTGATGGACAACACCTGCACCACCTGCGCAACCCCTATCCAGCCCACCATAATTCATGGGCTGATGTTGGAGGTCACTTCCTAGGCCTCCTTGCACGTTTTTGGGGGGAGATGACTCTGTATGAAGGGTCATTCACTGGAGAAAAGGAAGGGGATAATTACATTATATTGAATATAGAGAGAGAAGCTCTAGGTGTAGAATAAGGTGAATAGTATTTTTTAGAGAGAGAAAGTTACATTTTTCATGTATTTTCCATTGCATTGGCTTGTAATCTCTTGTAAGGATCTTTAGAACTTTATTTTAATGTCATTAATGCTAGTTCCTTTATGTTGTTTCTTAGTTTAATGCTCTTTTCAAGTTTCTACCATTAATGCTTTGAAGTTCTTCACTTTTCCATAGATCTAAAATGGGTTTTCATCACCTTAATTTCTAGATTAAGAGTTATTGAAATTAGTTACTTTGAATCTTCATTTCATTAGAATGCACTTCCATTTCATTGTTATTTTCATTTCAAATATGAGTAGCTAAATCCTTTAGTTGGCAAGACCAAGGGGATCCCCTACTTGGGTATATGATTTCAACTCATTTTTATTCCTCTCTTCAAAGACCAATGGTTCGGTTTGACTGGGTTGAAGGTGGATGATTCGGTGAGTCTTTGATAAACCGTAGTCCTAGTCACGATTTATGCTTAGATACTCACCGGCCTCATCCTTGGCTTCCCAAGAATTAATTGTTCATTTATGCTCGATTGGAGGAATGGTTTGAGTTGAGATTGTATACCTAGTGGAGTGACTTCTTGGAATTGCCAACACTTGTTTTTCTCATTACATTTTCATTAGCACACACTTCACCAAAGAACTCTCAAAAGAACAAAGATTTTTTACTTTCATTTCCACCAAATCACTTCCAACTTGATTTACTTCCTTCCTCGCGGATACGACCTTGGAATACTCTTCCAAGTAAAACACGACCTGCAAAAGTCTTCTTGCAATTGGGGAGCATTTTTGTGCATATACACTCCACATTTACATCATCCCATTTCGCTTCCTCCTTGCCCTTTCTTTTAACACTATCCCAAGGGGAAGAAATCCTTCCTTTCTCACATACCAAACAATCGACCCTAACAAGAGGAAGGGAGCCTTGGGAGCCCTTATGCGGCTGATAAAGGAGTTCTCATTGCATAGTTTGAGGGATAGTATTTAGGGGTTAACGGAGGTGAGGTTTTAACAACAATAAAAGGGTAGTAATGAAGATCTAGTCGGGATACTTGCCTTGAAACGAGGAGTCTTTCCATGCAAGAGTCATCCGTGTCATAGAAAGACTCTTGATTATACAAAGTACCTTAGCTTTGCTAGATGCAATCAATCATCCAATAAGCAAGAGAATATAAACATTAAGCATTAGAACATTGCATAATATAATTTTCGGATGATCAATACATGCCCTTTACCTCTTTCTAAAGAGTGAATGAGAAACTACTCACTCTTCATAGCTTTGGTAAAACTAGAAAAGTGAGTGATGTTCATCCCTCTAAGTAGAGGACTTTGCAAAATAAAAGCACAATAAACAAAGAGCTAATCTTCAACAAAGAATTAGTGAATCACGTTCCATCCTTCATGACTTTGACAAAGCTCTAGAAAAGTGGAAGAGTTTCACTCCTCTAAAAAAGAAGGAAGCTCAAACAATGGAATTGCAAGACATAAATAAAGGCATGTATGTAATAGCATAAATGTAAAGACTAGAAGTAAATAAAGAAACTACAACTCTTAATACAAGCAAATATAAACATAAATGTAAAGACTTAAAGTAAATAAAGAAACTACAACTCTAAAGTAAATGCAAATGTAAACATTAATGTAAAGAAATGAGTGGTAGTCTAAACTTCCCAACTCTCTAACAAAGAGGAAAACTAAGACAAAGAAGAAGAAGAAGAAGAAGTGCTAGAAATGCTGCCCCTTTTTCCCTAAAAAAATAGGTGTATTTATATGCAAGGAGAAGGGAGGGGTAAAAGAATAGAGCCTGGCGCCTAAGTTAAAGTGAAAAGTCAACCACTCTATAGGCAGTCTGTCAAGGGTGCTCGAAAGGTGAGGGCGTTCAAACGTCAGCTGGGATCTGTGCTTGCCATTCATTCGTCAGATGGCCTGTGGTATTCTGTGAAAATCTCCCTCTACACGCCATGCAGATTTTGTCATAGATTTGCTGCAACACACCATGTCTTCAGTCAATCTGGTCTTGTCAGTGCTTTAGTGGTCGTTCGAACGGTAGGTGGCGTTCGAACTTTAATACTTTGTTCCAACCTTCTCCAATTTTGTTCCCTAAG
>CM042199.1:23957189-23991227 GCA_023539305.1 Ilex asprella | reverse complement strand
ATCCCGAGGGAGAGTGACACTCCCTTCACACATAAGCCATACACATTTGAGGGTGGTGTTGAGAGGTAAGGAACAACGACACTATTTTCAATCAATCAGAAGATTCAAAGGATTTCTACACAATGTTCTTGTCATGAAAAAATTTCATCCTATTTTTAGCAATCTTAGCATTCTCATAAGCTTAATTTCTCAATTCTTCCAATTCATTTATCTGAAGTTTTCTTGATAGCCCAGCCTTGTCCAGGTCAAAATTCATTGCTTTAATGGCTCAGTATGCCCTATGTTCCAATTCTACAAGTAGGTGACATGGTTTTCTATAGACTAATCCATAGGAAGACATGCCCAAAATTATTTTAAAAGCAATATGATATGCCTAGAGTGCATCAGTCAGTCTTGACGACCAATCTTTGTGGTCTGGGTTTACCCTTTTTTAAAAATTAATTTGATCTACTGATTAGCTAAATCGGCTTGTCCATTAGAATGTGGGTGATAAGTGGTTTCAATTTTGTGAACAATCAGATCTTTTTTCAAGAAATTCTAGAAAGGACGATTGCATAAATGAGTACCCCATCACTTATGATTGCTTTAGGAATTCCAAATTGGGACAAAATATTTTCTTTTTGATCACCGTTTGGTGATCATTATTTCGGCATAGAATTGCCTCAACCCATTTGGATACATAGTCTACTGCCACTAAAATGTATCAATAGCCAAAGGAAGTTGGAAATGGTCTCATAAAATCGATGTCCCAATAGTCAAAAATTTTAATCATGAGAATGGAGTTTAAAGGCATCATATTTCTTTTTGAAATATTTCCCAATCTTTGGCATCTATCACACATTAAACAAAAGGCATGGACGTCATTGAAAAGTGTGGGCCAGTAAAATTCACACTACAAGTTTTTTGCAGCGGTTTTTCTTGATGAAAAGTGGTCACCACATGCTTCAAAATGACAAAATGTTATTACTTGGTTGCTTTTAGGAGCAGGGATGCAACGTCTTATTATCTCATCCTTACAGTATTTAAATACAACGGATCTTCCAAAAGAAGTTACGAACCTCCCTCAGAAATTTTTTTTTATCCATGGGAGTGAATGACGGAGGGAGTGTTCCTGTAGCTAGAAAATTAGCAATGTCTGCGTACCATGGGGTCTCATCAATTATGAACAGTTGTTTATCAGAGAATTTCTCATTGATTGGCAATATATCCTCATGAAATTCATAAGTCAATCTGGACAAATGGTCTGCCACCATATTTTTAACACCTTTATTATCTTTAATGACATGATCAAACTCTTGGAGTAAGAGTATCCATCTTAAGAGCCTTGATTTGACATCTTTCTTTGTGAATAGGAATTTTAAGGCTACATGGTTAGTAAATACAGTAACAAAAGAACCAACAAGATAGGAACGAAATTTTTCCAAAGTAAAACCTACAACAAGCAATTCATTTTCAGTTGTTGAATAATTCAATTGAGCATCATTGAAAGTTTTGCTTGCATAGTAAATTACATGTGGTTTCTTATCATTTCTTTGTCCCAAAATAGCACCTACAACATAATCACCCGCATCACACATTAGTTCAAAGGAAAGAGTCTAGTCAAGAGTTGTATTATTGGAGCAGAAATTAACATGCCCTTCAGCTTGTCAAAAGCTTTCTGGCATGCTTCATTCCAGTCAAAAATTACGTCCTAACTCAGGAGATGACACATGGGTTTTGCTACGGTACTGAAATCTTTTACGAATGTCCTATAAAAACCTGTATGTCCTAGGAATGATCAGACATCTTTTACAGTCTTGGGTGCTGGAAGATTTTTAATTAGATCAATTTTTGTCTTGTCAACTTTCATGCAATCAGACGACACAATGTGACCTAAGACGATGCCTTGTGTTACCATGAAATGGTATTTTTCCTAATTAAGCACCAAATTAGCTTCCTTACACCTTATTAACACTTTTTCTAAGTTTGTCAGACATAAATCAAATGAGTCACCATATATGGTGAAGTCATCCATGAACACTTCCAAAATTTTTTAACTATGTCAATAAACAAGCTCAGCATGCACCTTTGAAATGTTGTCGGAGCGTTATAAAGTCCAAATGACATCCTTTTCAATGCAAATGTGCCAAAGGGACATGTGAATATGGTTTTCTCATGATCATTTCAGGCTATCTCAATTTGATTATACCCAAAATACTCATCTAGAAAACAATAATATTCATGGCCTGTAATTCTTTCCAGTACTTGATCAAAAAATTTGAGGGGGAAATGGTCTTTCCCAGTTACCAAATTCAATTTTCGGTAATCAATGTACATTAATCATCCTGTGATGACTCATGTTAGCACTAGTTCATTGGCATCATTTTTTACCACTATGAGCCCAGACTTTTTGGGCACAACTTGGGTTGGACTAACCCATATGCTATCGAATCTGGGAAACATTATTCCTTATTCTAAGAGTTTGACTACCACAGTTCTCATAACTTCCTTCATGTGAGGATTTAGTCGTCTTTGCATTTGACGAGAGGATTTTGAGTTCTTTTCAAGGTATATTGCATGATTACAGATCAACGAACTTATACCTTTCAAGTCAACGATAGTCCACCTAATAGTACTTTTATGACTTTTAAGAATTTCTATCAGTTTAGACTCTTGCATGTCTGTGAGCTTAGAGAAAATTACCACTAGGTATGACTCGTCTTTTCCCAAAAATGCATATTTGAGTTCAGATTGGAATAGCTTTAATACAGGCTTTGTTGGCCTGTCACTTGATGAGAATGGCTTTGTGCCATTTGGTGAAATTTTTTCGAATTTTGGGGCCCATGTCTCAGCAGCATGAGTAGGGCAACTTTTTATTTTTGGGTCATCATTTGAATCAGATGAGATGGACTCTAGCAGAGACGATTTAGTCAGGTGTCCACAAAATGTGTCACTCAGATATTCTTGTATCAAAGATTCAATGAATTTTACTTCCCCTTCTTCCTCATCCTCTTCGGGATGTTTAGCAATATTGAAAATATTCAGCTCAAGAGTCATATTCCCAAAAGTCAATTTCATGACTGCATTTCTACAATTGATTAGTGCATTGGAAGTTGCTAGGAAGGGTCGACCCAGAATCACGGGAATTTGGTTCTCCGAATGTAATGCGGGTTCAGTATCTAGAACAATGACGTCAACAGGAAAGACAAAGTTATCCACGTGCACAAGTACATCTTCAACAATGCCACTAGGGATTTTTACAGATCTGTCTGCTAACTGGAGTGTGACACAAGTGGGTTTGAGTTCACCCAAATCCAACTATTGGTAGAGAGAGTAAGGTAACAAATTAACACTAGCTCCAAGGTCTAACAGTGCTTGTTCTATTTTTGAAATTTCCAATGACATATGACACAGTTGGACACCTAGGGTCCTGCATTGTAACAAGGCATTGGCTTGTTCTGTTAGGAATGCTCTTTTTGGACATTCTAGTTTCTCTTGACTGTGCACAAGTCTTTTAGAAACATGGCATAAGATGGTACTTGTTGGATTGCATCCAAAGTGGAATGTTGATTCTTACTTGCTTGAAAAGTTCGTAAATTTGAGGCTGATGATTCAACTTTTGTGCAGCTTTGAGTCTATGCGGGAAAAGAGTGGGAAAAGAGCATGAAGGTTCTGGCTTTTGTTCTATCATAGGCTCAGGTCCTTTTTCAATTACAAGTTCAAGCTCAATTGATGAGTTGATTGGGATTGACTCAGGTTTTGACTTTGGAAATAGCATTGCTCTGATGGTTTTGTCAACCACCTTGCCACTTCTCAGTATAGTGACAACTTGAGCTTGATCTTGTGGAGGTTTTAGTTGGGCAGAAAACTTGCCCTTTTCTTGTGTGCTCATGAATTGGGTCAACCTTTGAATATGGCTTTTAAGATCTTCGAAGGAGTGGGTGGTCTGTGCTTTGAACTTAGTGAAAGATTGAGTGGAATGGGCATTGAAGTTCATATGAGTTTGCATGAACTGGTTTAGTGTATCCACAAGGTTCCTTTTATGTGGTGGTAGGTATGGATGATATGCAGGAGGTCCTTGAGATGGTGGTTGTGAATTTTTTGGTTGGTTCATGGGAGTTGGTTGTGTGTTCCTCCAACTAAAGTTCGGGTGGTTTCATCGCCCTGGATTGTATGTTTCCGAGTATAGGTTGGAGTAAGGCTTGTTGGAATTGGAGATTGCATTTGTTTGTTCCAACAAGACTTCTTTAAATGTAGGGATGGTAGGACATTCCCTAGTAGGGTGTCTTGCCAATGCACAGATTTCACACACTTGTTCTGTGGAAGGGCCCATTTTGACTTGATGAATTTTTTTCATCTCTAAAGCTTCAAGCTTTTGAGATAAAATGGACATTTTTGCTCTTAGGTCATCATCTTCTCTCAAGACATACTTTCCCCCTTAGGAAGTGGATGGTTTGGCTTCAATTGTGATAGAGGAGGCTGCGTCCCACATCTGAGAACTGTTAGATATTGTGTCAAAGAAATAGAATGTCTCCTCTGGACTTTTACCCATAAACTCTCCTTAGTCCATCATTTCGACAAACTGACACAATCTTGTGGCCAAGGAGTCATAGAAGAATCCTAATAGAGTCCAATTTTCAAAAGCATGGTGGGGGCAGGCTTAGAGTAGTTGTTTGAATCTTTTCCAACTTTGGTAAAATGTTTCCCCTTTTTTCACCGAAAAATTTATGATTTTCCTTTTGAGTGTGCTGGTCCGATGTAAGGGAAAAAAATTCTGAAAAATTCATTTTGAAAGATCTACCAGGTTGGCATGGAAATAGATTTTAAAGAATTTAGCCATTGTTTAGCTTTGTCCTTTGGGGAGAAGGGAAAAAGTTTCATTTTGGCAAGCTACGAGTTGTCTTGAAATGTTCCACATACTTCTTCAAAATCTTTCATATGCAAATACATATTTTGGGTATCCAATCCATGGAAAATAGGTAACAACTGTGCAGTACCCGTCTTTACAGAAAAGGGGGGTGCATCTGGAGAAAATTCAAAACACGATGGGACACTATTTCTTGTGGGATTTAAGTAATCCCTAAGAGTTCGAATGTTAGTCACTTCATCTTCCCTTATGGGAACTTTTCCATTTCTATCAATATTTTTCATAATACTCTCACAAGAGTCTGCTATTGATCTAGGTGAATTTGGTTCAGACTGGATTAAAGACCCTGAGGATTATGTCGGCAAATTTTTATAGTGAGGAGCATTCTCAGACATAAAATAAATGGGAACAAAACAATATATTTACAGTGAAATAAAGAATATATATACAAAAAGAAAGATCTTTTTACATTTTACCTTAAAACACTTTTACCAAGGTTCCCCGGGAACGGCGCCAAAAACTTGACTTGATCCAAAATGTGTACACCCAAGTGCAGGTGGTGAAGTTGTTGTAATAATCCGGTTTGAGTCCGGAGTCAAATCCATAGTGAACTTTTTGTGTTAGTGTCTCAAAGTAAGCAGTAATGGAGACCGATTGATTATAATCTTTGAGATTTAAAGTTGTGAGATGTGGGTGCTTTGCCGAACAGAATATTGAATTATTTTCAAGAAATTTTTCTAGACAAAATATAAGATATATTCAAATGAAAATAAAGTCACTCATTAGTTCAAGGATCTGGATATGTATTTAATTATCCGATTTATTATATCTCTGCTAGATAACTCAATTAACTCCCTTGTCAACAGCAAGTAAATCGGAAGATAAAGATGGACTGTGAGAATTAAGATCATGGTTCCAATATCTTTCTAGAAGTTTATAAGAATTGTCTGTGCTGAGAATTGTCTACAAACAAGCAAGTGTTTCTATAAGATTTCCAACGATGGCATTAATATTTCATTCTTTAAATGAAGCGCAATAATAGGGGAAGATTGAAAGGTAGTCATAAAGATCTAGCTGGGGTACTTGCCTTGAAACAAGGAGTCTGTCCATGCAAGAGTTATCCGTGTCATAGAAAGACTCTCGATTATACAAAGTACCTTAGCTTTGCTATATGCAATCAATCCTCCAATAAGCAAGGGGATATAAACATTAAGCATTAGAACATTGCATAATATAACTTCCGGATAATCAATACATTCCCTTCACCTCTTACTAAAGAGTGAATGAGAAACTACTCACTCTTCATTTCTTTGGTAAAACTAGAAAAGTGAGTGATGTTCATCTCTCTAAGTAGAGGACTTTGCAAAATAAAAGCACAATAAATAAAGAGCTAATCTTCAACAAAGAATGAGTGAATCACGTTCCACCTTTCACGACTTTGGCAAAGCTCTAGAAAAGTAGAAGAGTTTCACTCCTCTATGAAAGAAGGGAGGTCAAACAATGGAATTATAAGACATAAATAAAGGCATGCATGTAATAGCTTAAATGTAAAGACTAGAAGTAAATAAAGAAAGTACAACTCTTAATACAAGCAAATGTAAACATAAATATAAAGACAAAAAGTAAATAAAGAAACTACTATTCTTAAGTAAATGCAAATGTAAACATTAATGTAAAGAAATTAGTGGGAGTCTAAACTTCCCAACTCTCTAGCAAAGAGGAAAACTAAGACAAAGAAGAAGAAGAAGTAGTGCTAGAAGTGATGTCCCCCTTTTCTCTCCAAAAATAGGTGTATTTATAGGCAAGGAGAAGGCAGGGGTAAAAGAATTGAGTCTGGCACCTAAGTCAAAATGAAAAGCCAACCACTCTGCAGGCAGTCTGTCAAGGGCGTTCAAACGATGAGGGCAATCGAACAGTTCTTCTGTCATTGCTCTAATGGGATATGTGCCTATCATTCACTCGTCATATGGCATGTGGTCTTCAATGGGAATCTCCCTCTACACGCCATACAGATTTTGTTATAGATTTGCTGCAACACACCATGTCTTCAATCAGTTTGGTCTCGTCAGTACTTCTGTGGTCGTTCGAACGGTAGGTGGCATTTGAACGTTAATACTTTGTTCCAACCGTCTCCAATTTTGTTCCCTAAGGTGCTGGTGTTACATTCAAATGTAATTTTTCTAACTCTTGAAACCTTTTTCACTTTTAGACCTGAAACGTCATCATTTAAACTCTATCAAAGTATAATTAGTCCAAAAAGATCATAATAAAATGCTACATTTGAGTATTAATCACTTATTGCATGCATTTTAACTCAACTTTGGATGTAAGTACTTAGAGTTAGCTGAAATTATGAATAATGCTGAATTTTCGATGTTGCATGTAATTATAGCGTAAATTATGTATTTTAGAACCTTGCAACTAAGAATGGATATGTGGTGAAGGCATGGACACATTACATGAGGATTGGGAGGCTTAAAAGTGAAGAAATCAAGGAGGTATTGGTGCTTGGGAACAAAGACACCAGCACCCACACCATTTGGTAGCAGAACCTCGGTTTTCCTCCATTTTGACCATGATCCACTTCGAATCTGAGAAAGTGCAAAAAATGAAAGTTGTAGCTATGAATGTCTTTTGTATTTTGTAAACATTTCAGCTCAATCGGATGTTGGATAAAAAGTTATGACTATTTTACGGAAATTGATCTAGAGCAGAATAGTACCGGTACGGTTCAGCTATTGGGGTTCGGGGTACCGGTACGCCATATCAGTACTGTCTATTGAACAGTCCAAAATGCCTGCAAATTATGCTCAACTAGATTGGGGGTCCCACCATTGATTCTCCCACTTGCCCCTGACTTCTCTTACACATTTTCATGCCTCCTACACCCTAGTTGAAGACTTTGAAGGCAATGACATTACTGGGGATGTGAGAGAAGGGGGCTTCCAGGGGAGTTACAAGCTAAGGTCGTCCTAGCCTGTCAAAAGCCATCAAACTCACCTTCCATGGATGGGAGGCCTTTCACACAGACCTGGGGACCCCTATAGATGAAATTAAAGGCTCTCACACTCCATATATGCAGCATTACACAAGCATTTCAAGGATGGCTACCTAAGCTTAGAGTAGTCCAAGGAAGAAGATGATGAATAGTGTAATGGAAATTTATATTTTTTCATTTTCTTCATCCATTTCATTGAAGTAAGTTGTAGTTCTCTTGTAATATTTATTTCTTAGATTGTAATCTCCTTTATTTTAAGTATATTTCAAGTTTAGTTACATGTTCTTCAATCCACCATTGTTGCCTCCAAGTTTTCTTCATTTCTTTCTTCAAAATGGGTACTGTATTTCTTTCTTTATAGTGCAAGTTTTCTTGTTTTAAGTTAAGTTTCAAACTTCATAAGTAGCTCGATTTTTAGTTGGCTAATTCAAGGGAGACCTCATCTTGGATTTTTCATTTCAACTCATTTTCTTCCCTTCTCTCAGTCTATGGTGGTTCGGTTAGACGGGGTAGAGAGTGGATGAGATCGTGAGTCTTTGATATTTCGTAGACCTGTCACAGTTTATGCTTGAATCCTCACCATCTCATCCCTAGCTTCTCACGAATCAATCATCCATCTATGTACCATGGAGGATAGTTTCGAGTTGAGTTGGGAGTCCTATTGGAATGATTTCTTTGGATTAGCCAACACTTCTTATCTTGCACTTTCATTAAGAACAAAACTCACTAAAACCATCTATAAGATTTTACACTTTTTATTTTTTTCACAAAATCACCTTCACATACTTGAACCTTCCTTTCCTGAGGAGACGACATTTTTTTCAAGTAAAACATGACACGCAAAAGACTCCTTGGGCTTGGGGAGCATTTTTTTCACACATTTAATTTCATCCACCACATTTCATTCCATTGCCCCATTTCCTACATCATTCTGAGGGAGAGTGACACTCCCTTACATACATAAGTCATATACACATTTGAGGGTGATGTGAAGTGATTAAGGAATATATATACAATGGCTTGCACCAAGCACAAAACCTTCAACACAATTCACATCCTTCCCTGAGGAGACGACCTTGGAATACCTCCAAGTAAAACATGACACACAAAAGTCTTCTTGCGCATGAGAAGCATTTTTGTTCACTCACACATTTCATTTTCCACCGTTCCCTTTCCCTTTCTTTTGACATCATTCCAAGGGAGAGTGACACTCACTCCCCCCTTTTCGCACATACACTATACATTCATTGAAGGAAGATGTAAAGAGGTCAGGAACAACAAGGAAATAATTCTAGCATTTTTGGCACCGTTGTCGGGGAAGGCAAATGTTGAGTCAAGAAGGTGATTTTTCAGGCAACAAAGGTAAGTCCCATGATGTTCATCATGAACTGAGGTACGTTGATCCTTGTTTATACTTTTGTTGTTTATAATTTCATTTGTAGATATTTTTTTATATATGTGGGGTCGGGACGAACAAAACCGACTAGTTAGGCAACCCTTGGGCTCTAACATGAACATTGACCAAGACCCACCCGAGGATGCGGGTGATAAATTTAAGCATGTAGGTGCCAATCCAAACATGTAATGGGATGGGGGAGCATAAGAACCAAGAATACCCAATCCAAGAATGAAATTCCCCCTCCCATGAATGAAGGGAACAACATCCACATTGAGCCTCCGGCGAGGACAATAAGGGATTTCCTTCAACCCATACAAAGCACCAATCCCTCATGCATTCTCCTTTTGGTCCAAGCTCATCTCTTCCTAGTTAAGTCGGGGATTTTGCAACTACTTCCCATGTTCATGTAGTTGAAAAAGTGAACTCCTACTTGCACACAAGGGATTTTGAGGAGATAGTTGCGACCTTTCACACCAATCATGGTATAGAAGACATAGCTAGGCTGGAATTGTTCCCTTTTCCCTAAGAGATAAGGCTAAGACATGGCTTAATTCCTTGAGACCTCAGTCCATAACATCTTGGAACCAAATGTTCTATGAGTGTTTTTAAAAAAAAATTGCTTCATAGAACCACCACTTTGAAAAAAGAAATTCAAAAATTTTTCGAAGAAGCCTAATGAGCAAGTCTACCAATGTTGGGATCGGTACAAGGAATTTTTATAATCTATTCCACTTCATGGCTTTGGATCTTGGCAATTGATTAGTTTCTTCTTTGAAGGAATCACACCAAGTCATAGACAATTCATTAACATGATGTGTAATGGTGAGTTTTTGAACAAAGACCTCGATGAGGTCTTAGACTACTTTGATACATTGGCACAAAAAACAAGATCATGGAACATTACAGATCCCACCGATGTACCAAGTTATTCTCCTCAAGAGATTATCCAAACTCAAGGGGGAGGGATGTATGACTTGAGATATCGGGAAGACTTACTTTCACAAATTTCTAAATTTTTAAGGGAATTTGAGAGTCTTGAAGTCAATAAGAGACATGAGGTGTCCAATGTTTCAAAGATCGATGAGTTTTGATCGATTTATGAGAGTGTGGAGCATTCCATATCAGAGTGCCCCAATATTTCCGCACTTAAGGAAGTGTATCACGAGCAAGTCAATGCCTTTAACCAACCGAGGCAATCATTCTCTCCACATTCAAACACCTATAATTCGGGTTGAAACAATCACCTAAAATTTTGTTGGAGAAATGAGAATCCCACTCCTCATGGTTTAAATGCATATTCACCTCCCGTGCTTCTTAAGAAAAACCAATATCAATCCCAAGGTCAAGCATCAAGCTCCCATTACCCTTGGACTAATCTACAAGGGTATTCATCAAACCCACCACCATATAATTTTTCAACAGGTCCACCTCTACAAAGCTTTTCCCAAGTACCATCCAATCCTCCCACATATCAACCTCCTCACAAAGAGAAATTTGGAGGATATGGTTCATGCTTTCATTCTAAGCCAGACTACCTTCCATCAAAACCAGAATAATTTTATTCAAAGTTAAACTACCATCAATAATCAAAATGCCGCAGCTTTTAATGACATTCAGACCCAACTCACAAAGTTGACCAATTCCATAGGGGTATCACAACAAGAGAAGGGGAAGTTCCCCGCTCAACCGCAAGAAAACCCTAGAGGTCAACATTGCACTGAGAATCTAAACCCTCTATTACAAGTTGTGTGCAACTCAAAGTAGTCACCACCCTTCGTAGTGGCTAGCAAATTGATAAAAATATTATGTCAAAGGTCTCACCCAAGGCCACATTTCCAAAAGAAAAATACTTCAAAGGTGACACCAAGGGGGTGAACTGAGTGATGAGGTAGGTCAGAAAGAAAAATTGGTTGATGATGGTGTGCTTGTTTCCCCCATGCTTGTTCCTTTTCCTAGTCATTTGAAGCCTTCCGTCAAGGTGGCTAATTACGCTAATATACTTGAAATATTTAAGCAAGTAAAGATCAACATTTCACTCCTTGATGCCATTAAGTAAATTCTATCTTATGCTAAGATCTTGAAGGATTTTTGCACCGTGAATCGGAGACTATATGTGCACAAGAAGGCATTCCTCACCAAGTAAGTTAGCTCAATCTTGAGGACCAACACCCCCACCCAAGTTCAAGGATCCCAAATGCCCTACCATTGCCATAACAATCGAGAATTTTTGGGTGGAGCAAGCTCTCCTTGATTTAGGGCTAGTGTAAACCACCTTCCATACTCGGTGTACTAACAACTTCACCTCGAAGAATTGAAGCTCACTTCAATCATGCTTCATTTGGCGGACCGTAGTGTCCAAACACCAAGGGGAGTAGTTGAGAATGTTTTAGTGCAAGTCGATAAATTTTACTTTCTCGTTGATTTTATTTTGCTTGACACTCACCCAGTTACAAATCTTAGCTCTCAAATCCCTGTAATACTTGCTAGACCTTTCCTTGCCACATCTAATGTTGTGATTTATTACAGGAACGGTCTCATGAAGTTGCATTTGGGAACATGACTATGGACCTTAACGTGTTCAACTTGTCCAAGTAACCGAGGGATGATAAAGAGGTGTATGAAGTCAACAGGATTGACACCTTGGCAGAAGAACACTTAAAAATTTTGGGCATGTTAAAGTTAAAATAAGAAGAGAATGTTGATCTAGAGCCAGTTGATGAGCAAGATAAATTAGAGAGTTTGAAAGGGCTATAGAAATGGATCCCTACATTTGAGAAGCTTCCACATCAAGAAAAGAAGATCTTTCAATCGGATGTACAAAAGCCCAATTTGGAGTTAAAAGCACTACCATCCCATCTGAAGTATGCATATCTTGGGAAAGATGAGACATTTTCGGTGGTGATTAGCTCAACATTGGATGCAAAGCAAGAAGAAGAGCTCTTGGAAGTGTTGAGGAAGCATAAAGGGGAGAATGGTTGGATAATTGCCAACATCAAAATGATAAGCCACATCATTTGCACACATCAGTTCTATCTTGAGGAGGATGCCAAACCGTCTTGACAACCACAAAGATGGTTGAACCCATTCATAAAAGATGTGGTGAGGGATGAGGTGTTGAAACTACTTGACGTGGGCATCATTTTTTCGATTGTTGATAGTAAGTCGGTTAGCCCCACACAAGTAGTACCCCAGAAGTAGGGAGTCACTGTTGTGGAGAATGATCTTATTCCAACAAGGATGATCACAAGTTGGAAAGTTTGTATTGATTTTCGTAAGCTCAACTTGTGCACAAGAAAAGACCACTTCCCAATGCCATTTCTCGACCAAGTGTTGGAACGAGTAGCAGGTCATCTATTCTATTACTTTTTAGATGGATACTCTGGCTATAATCAAATTAAAATTACATTGGAAGACCAAGAGAAGACTACCTTCACTTGTCCCTACGGTACCTTTGCTTACCGTCGTATGCCTTTTGGGCTATGTAATACGCCCAAGACCTTTCAACGTTGCATGATGAGAATTTTTAGTGATATGGTGGAGAAGAATGTAGAGGTGTTTATGGATGACTTCTCGGTATTTGGGGAGTCTTTTAATGGATTCTTGGAAAATTTGGAGAAAGTTCTTGAGAGATACAAAGAGAAGAACTTAGTCTTGAATTGGGAGAACTGTCACTTCATAGTGACACAAGGAATTGTTCTCGGGTATATTGTTTTGGCGAAGGGGATTGAGGTTGACAAATCAAAGGTGGAGGCCATCTTTAACCTCCCTACGCCAAGAGTCGTCCAGGATATTAGGTCATTTTTGGGCCATGCTGGATTTTACCATCGTTTCTTTAAAAAATTTAGTGCATTGGACCTACCTTGTGAGGCATCTTTCACAAAACTCAAAAGTATGCTTGTCACACCTCTGATTATGCGACCACCCAAATAGGATTTACCTTTTGAGCTTATGAGCTACGTGAATGATTACATGATCGGCGCAGTACTCGATCAAAGGGAGGAGAATAGACCTTATATAATATACTACGCTAGCAAAATGCTCAATGAAGCCCAAATGAATTACACTACCACAAAAATTGAGCTACTATCGGTAGTATTTGCATTAGATAAATTATGTTCCTACATCATTGGTTCACCGATAGTTGTGTATACTGATCATTCTGCTTTAAAGTATTTGTTGTCTAAGTAGGACGCCAAACCAAGACTTATCAGGTGGATCCTCCTACTCCAAGAGTTCAATCGAATAATCAAAGACAAAAAGGGAATGGAGAACATTGTGGTCGATCATTGATCTCGATCGGTGGTGCAAGGGGCCAATGAGAACATTCTTATGCCAAATTTCTTTCCTGATAAGCAATTGCTTTCAATTCATTATGTGTGTCCTTTGTATGATGACATATATAATTATCTTACAACAGGACAAATGCCACTATAGTGGATCCCAGAAGATCGAAGAAGATTCATGGCAGATGCGAAGTACTTTTACTTCGATAACTCATACCTGTTCAAGTACTACCTTGACCAAGTCATGTGGAAATGCGTACCGGAGAATGAACAGCGGAAAATCCTTGCATTCTATCATTCAAAAGCATGTAGTGGCCAATTCTCATCAAAGAAAACTTTTGCAAAGATCCTACAGTCAGGTTTTTACTGGCCCTCTTTGATAAAAGATTGTTTTTCATTTTGTAAGGAATTCGATAGATGTCAACATTTGGGTAGCGTGGCCCAAAGGAATATGATGCCCCTCTCCTCTGTCCTTGTTATAGAAATATTTGATTGTTGGGGCATCGAATTAATGGGTCCCTTCCCTATATCCTTTGGCTATCTATACAGTCTACTAACAGTGGACTACGTGTCCAAATGGGTGGATCTTATCCCAACCAAGACCAATGACCACTGAGTCGTGGTTAAGTTTCTCAAGGAGAACATTTTTTCAAGGTTTGGGATGTCAAGTGCAATGATAAGTGACGGTGGATCACATTTCTACAACAGACCATTTGTATTTTTTTTGCATAAATAGGGTGTCACACATAAGGTCTCCACCGCATACCATCCACAAACCAATGGCCAAGTCGAGTTGACTAATAGGGAGATCAACAATATCTTAGAGAAAACGGTTAACCAAAATAGGCATGTCTCCCTATCAGCTTGTCTTTGGAAAGGCTTGTCATTTTTCAGTCGTGATGGAACACAAGGCCTATTGGGCTATCAAGACTTTGAACTATAATTTTAGAATGGCCAGAGAACATAGGAAACTACAATTGAATGAATTGGAAGAGATTCGAAGAGACACGTATGAGAGCTCTAAAATTTCAAAAGAGTGGGCAAAAATCTTTCATGACAAATCTATTGTACGGAAGTCATTCGACCTCAGCCAAAAAGTTCTCTTGTACAACTCTCGTCTCTCTATTTTTCAAGGCAAACTCCAATCCCGTTTGGATGGCCCCTATCTTGTCAAGGTGGTCTACCACAATGAAGCTGTGGAAGTCACAAACCCCAAGAATGGCCAGACATTTAATGTCAAAGGCCAAATACTTAAGCTATTTTTCTAGGGTTTTGAAGGACAAGGAGTGGATGAGGACTTGACAGATCCGTTGCATCCAAAATTTGGGGATGAGTAACCAGTTTTTATGCTTTTTAGTGTACAGTTTTTTTATGTACTTATGATATTTTCATTTTAATGTTACTTTACTTGGTTGTATAGCATTGTTTTTCGTAGTTTCAGATATTAGTGCTTTTGTCAAATATCAAGTGTAATATGTTCTCTACCCTAATCATCTTTTTACTATCCTTCGTTGCATATCATATCTTTTTGTTGCATTGAATCAAGTTGGGGGTGAGGTGCACCATTTTCATGTTACACCAATATTTTTGGGAATTTTTGTGGATAGTACCAATTTTTGGGGTGAAAATTCACCTTTCACATATCATGCAAATTTGTGTTTACATTAGTGTAGATTATGTGGAAATTTTGAAAAAAATTTGTGAAAAATATCTGAATGTTGTTGATCTGTATTCCCTTATTAAGAGTGCTAGGGTTATTTGATATGATGATCTTTGTTTTGAACTTTGAGCACATGAGCATATTATATAAGTTAATCCTACGCGTGAGTATCACATATGTATATGCTTTTGAAGTCAGTTGTATGTGCATCTTGAATGTGTAATTTTAGCAATATATGGATTAGATTCATATTTTAGGTCTGACATAAATAGTGGAGATGAGTAAGGACCCGTGAGAGCTTTAGTGTTAATCCTTGTTGGATAGGACTTATAATTATTCAAAGAACAATTCTTAAATTTCAAATTTGTTCAATAATCTCATTAAACTTGTGTTGGCTAGGTGCATTTGGCAATTAGACTGATGTTGTCTTGATTTGTACAATGCCCCCCCCCCCAATGTGTATCTAGAAGTGGTTTTAGGCAATTTTTAAAAATTTTGAGCCTTAACCTTGATCTTTAGAAAATATTATCCCTACTGCCGTGATTGAGCCTCAATTGAAATTCGTTTCGATGCCACACATGTGACCAAGCCTGTGAAAATGAAATAAATCTACATCACCTTGGTTGTTCCTAAAACTGAGCACAAGTAATCGCAAAAGTGAAGGAAATGTGGTGTGGAAATTCAAGCCTAAAATATCATTCAATTGTAGGAAATGATGAGTTACTGTTGCTATATCTTATATCCTTCATTCAATTGTAGGAAAGGATATAGGTGTGTATCCTATATCCTTCGTTTCTTTTGCCTAAAATATCACCCCAAGGCCCCATTAAAGCCCTTGAAGTCCTAAATGATCAAGAGAAGCATGGGAGATGCATCATTTTAAAGGAAATGATGAGTTAGTGTTGCTACCAAATGTCCTAGAATTCTTTTCATGAGATTATGCCAAAGTCACTTTACTTTCATATGTGAACTTCATTTTTGGATTGCATGTGAGCACACTTTGATTTGTGCAAAAGATTCTATCTCACATTTACACATGGAGTGCATGTCAGGATAACTAGAGTGTATTTCATTGTTAAGAGTGACATTTGGTGAGTTTCGCATCGAAGCTGAACTTGGCTAGCCATTCAAATGTGAATTATGTTGCGTAAATGCTCAAATTACTTGTTCAATTCACACACACATGAGTTCGAAAATAAATGTGTAGGTGCATACTTTAGAATAGTATGTAAGGCTATAGTGATGCTCATGTGTGCTTAGTTCGACCATATGAATAATGTGTCAAATGGCTCCGCGCTTGCAAAATAAGGGAATATTGCTCAAGTTTTTTATATTAGAATGAATAGGTAATGCCCTTGTTAATTGTATCAGTGCTTTTCATTGTGGGTGTTCATTTTGGTAGTTTAAAGTAGCAATCCATGATTTATTTATTACATGCATCAAAGTTTCAAATCATGTTGCAATTTTGGTAATGAATTGGGGCATGATGGTTCAAATTGTGGGTTTTAAGTTTAGCTCATGTTTAGGGTGGAGGAAAGGTCATTTAATGGGGTATTAAAATGTGTAGGCCTTGTTATGAAGAATAGTGGGAATGTGTTGGACAAAAGTGGGCCATTTTTCAACTAAGGCAAAACTTACCAGTGGACTATATCGGTAGGTTTTGGCCACTGGTCTTGCACCTACCTCCAAATCTACCGGTATTTTTTGCTCATTGGAGTAAAACCTATGGGTAGGTTTCCATCCACCTACCGGTAGGTTTTACCCAAAATGCTAAAATTAGGGCTTTTAATCAAATTTTTTTGGAGGAACCCTTCATTTTCCTCCTTAATCACTGACCCTATATCATTTCTTCACTCATTTCCCTCTAAACCCTCTTAATCCCTAACCTACCTCACAAATCTACTTAATCCCTAACCCTAGTTCTGTCAAATTGGTTTGTTCATTGAAGATTTGAATCTCTCCCCCTTTTGGAACCCTAGAATTGCTAAAAATCCCTCAAGCACTAATCTCCCTTCATCTTTTCAAATTCTCCAAAAATCTCTCAATGGCTCATAATGTGGTGATCATTCATAAGGCTATGGACACAATTGTGGGCCTCTTCTTGATTCTTTTCTCACTTATGGCTATGGGGGTATTGTTGTTTTGCATGGCCCGAACCAAGTGAACCGCACCTAACTCCTCTCAACTCGAGGAGCCTAGCGGTTGTAAGAGAAACGGAGAGGGTTCAAGTTGGGACCAAAAAGAACAGAGGAAGAAGGCTAGAAACAAGGCAACGATCCAATTAATCCAGGAGAAGAATGTAATATGTGAGCGGCACCTTGACCACATCTCGCTTGGCCTAACAAATGAGGTTGTTAGGCTTATTGATGCATATGGGATGAGATTTTGGTTAGAGCCTGTAAATGGGTACAATTTTTCTATGTGTCGAGAGTTTTACCCAACACTCAGGGTGGTGGAGGTGAACGAGGTTGAGATTTTCAGGACAAACATCATGGGAAAGATGTTTGAGGTGACCCCCGCTATCATTTTCACTTTCTTAGGAAATTATGAGATGCCGCCCTCCTCCATGCCAGTTTATCCTCATAACATCACCCAAGCCAAGACCATTGCTGAGTTTGTAGCTTTGATGTATGATGATCCTAGTCAATTCAAGGGGACAGTCCACGTGGGGGGGTTGAAACACTCGTATGAACTTTGGAATAAACTCCTTCATTACAATATTCTACCAAGGGATGCAGAAAAGATGTTGAATGTTGAAAACTTGGCTCTTTTGTACGCTTTCGTGTCTGGAAAGATGGTTAGCTTTGCTCTTTTCATATGGGAGGTGATGAAATATTTTGCCAATACATAGAAACCCAAGACCAATTTACCTTTCGAGAGTTTGGTGACCTAGATGTGCAGGCATTTCAAGGTCTAGACGTATGCATTTAATAAGCTCACTCCCTCCGAGACTGGGGTAATTAAGAAGAGGAAAGCAATGCGCCGAGGGGAGCGAGCTGGAGCTTCAAGGCCAGACTATGAGGATGTTGGGCATTCATCTTTTGTGCCCCTCACTGAGCCTGTCTTCCCGAGACCCTCCTCTTCTAGACCTCCTTTGTCAATCCCAACCTCTTCTACATCAAAGCGCTCAATACCTTAGCGTCTTAATACATTAGAGGCAATCTTACATGGTATTTCGGTAATGATGACGGAGCTTTTCATGCACACATTCCTAGGGAGGCCCGTCCCCAGTGGACCACCATAGCCATCTTCTGTCCCCTCTGCCTCCACAGTGGTTGAGGTGGGGGATGATGATGACACAGATGAGGAGGAAGGAGATAGCGACTTTAACAAGGAGGATGATAGAGACGGAGATGAAGATGATGATTAGGGTTTTCATTGTGGTTGTTTTTGCCTTTATGGAGTAGTAGGATATTGTAGTTTCTGTGTTTTTTTTTTTTTTTTTTGCTTTGGAGTGGAGTCACTGGCCTTATAGAAGAATCCTTAGGTCGTAGGCCATTCTGTCTCATTATTATGTCGGACTCCATGTACTCCAACTTTGAAACACATTAATGAAATGCCACAGTGTTTGTTCCATTTGTACCAAGTTCATTACTTTAATTGCATTATGATTTTTTATTTGAATGTTTGAAGGATGAGTTGTGGAAATGGTTTGTTTTGGTGTTATACTTGTTATCTTATTTTGAAAATAAATTTTGCTGGGGATTAGCAAAACACAAGTTGGAGGGTGTGATTAGCACAAAATATTGCATATTTAACGCGTTTTTGCAACCCCTTTGTGCTGGCTTTTGTGGTTAAAATGAATTGATTTGTATTGTTTGTGCTGTTTTTGGAATGTCAGTATGGTTGCAAACAAAAAGTGATAAATTGTGCTTCTTAAATCCTTCTCATAGTGTTCGAGATGAATGATGATGAAAAGATGAGTTGATGATAGCTCAGGAGTTGAAGAAACCTAGAAATCAGCAAAACAAAGAAAAACCTATCGGTAGGCCATACCGGTAGGCTTCAGCTACTGGACTTGCACCTACCACCAGACCTACCGATAGGTTGAGCTTATTGGATTAAAACCTACCGATAGGTTTCCATGGACCTATCGATAGGTTTTATTGAAATGTGTCAGATTCTAAATCTCAAGTTCTATAATCTTGGGGGTCCAACTAGACATTCTTCTACCAGTCCCTACCACTCCCAATACCATGGACATCCCTCTTACACCTCTTATTGGAATTTTGGATGCTTTATCATAAATGAGGAAAGAGAAGAGAGAAGGTATTAGGTGTGGAGACAAGGCCTGCACCTAACTTGTCCAGCCCATCCTTGTCAGCCCTCTGGATAGAGATCACATCACAAGGCTAGGGCATCACCCCATGCATGTTTTTGGGGTGGAAGACTTTATAATTCAGCATTATGCAATACACATTAGAATATAGAGAGATATAGAGAAAGAGTCTAGGAAGAAGATGAATAGTGTTAGAGAGAAAAGTTGAGATTTTTGTATTTTCTTCCAGACATTGTCTTGAAATTTGATGTAAGAATCTTCTAAGTATTGTTTGAAGTCTTTATGTCATTTATTTCAAGTTGCTTTTAATTCTAATCTTTCATTCAAGCTTTCACCATTAATGCATTCATGTTCTTCATTTTCTTAGTTTTAAAATGGGTATTAAAGGCATTCTCTTTTAGTTTATGTTTTCTTGCATTAACTTAGCTACAATCTTCATTTCTTTATGTTGTCTTCTCATTACATTGTTGTCTTGACCATAAGCATGAGTAGCTAAGCTTTTTAGTTTTCTAATTCAAGGGAGACCTCCACTTGGGTATGACATTTCAACTCATTTTCTTTCCTCCTCTCATAATACAATGGTTCGGTTTGACTGGGTTGAGGGTGGATGAAATTGTGAGTCTTTGATATCCCGTAGACTTGTCACGGGTTATGCTTGGATCCTCAATTCCATCTCGTCCCTAGCTTTTCATGAATCAATCGTACATCTATGCTCTATTAGAGGAATGATTCGAGTTGACTTGGAATTCCCATTGGAGTGAACCTTACGGATTAGCCAACACTTGTTCCCATTTCATTTTCATCACAACACAATCACAATCCAAACTTCATCCAACAAAATATTTTACACTTTGTTTCTATCAAAATCACCTTCAAAACAATTCACATCCTTTCTCGGGGAGACGACCATGGAATACCTCCAAGTAAAACACGACACGCAAAAATCTTCTTGCACTTGGGAAGTATTTTTTGTTCACTCACACTTTTCATTTTTCACCTTTCCCTTGCCCTTTCTTTTGTCATCATTTCAAGGAAGAGTGACACTTTTCCCTTTTTGCACATACATTGAGGGAAGATGTTAGGAGGTTAGGAACGACAAGGAAATAATTCAAGTGGAGGTCAGGTCCTCATAGGTGAGGGCTACGTACTCTTTGAGAGTCCTACCCCCTTTTAAATTGTGTGGGTAGACCTCGGTAGTCAGGGGAGGTGGTCAGGGGAGGTCTCTTGTAGCCCATTGTTGTGGCTATTAAGCTTGGGATCACATCAAATGTTCTACCCCTGACATTCGTCCTTAACTTACTCCCATTTTCTCCAAAAAACCACTAACTTCTGAAATAACTCACGACACATATCTAAATTATACCCCTTCACTTCTTTGAACTAAATATTCAAACCATGATCTTCAATGATTTTCACTGCGTCATTTGAAGCCCCAAGAGAGGCTTTATCCACCCATCCCTCACAAGTTACTGCTTTCTCCTCAATATGTTGCCTATGGGCGTAGTGTCTCGCTTTTGTCCTCCGCTCCACCCTATTTGGGGAACTAGGACCTTCCTTGGTCCTCTTCCGGGAAGTAAAGCTATAGGGGGTGGAGAAGACCCGAGGCCAGTGTTCTTGGTTCGGGCCATATACATCAACAGCGCCTCGATACCTAGAACCATAAAAAACATCCGCCATATGCTCTCCGATAGCTCAAAACTTCCAAAGACATCCCATTAATCCTATCCATTGCAATGGAGTTGAGTATGGTTGGAAAAATTCAAAGGAACCGCACAAGTTTGGGGAAGATGACAACCTAGGGTTTTTGTGGAAAACCCTTGAGATTTTCAGTTAAAATGCTCTAAGATTTAACCCTAAACAAGATAAATTAATAAAATTGGGAGTTAGGAGGAGTGACTTGAAAGTTAGAAGAGAATAGGAGGAGAGGAGAGGGTCTGGGAGTGAGAAATGGATTGGAAATGCGTAAGGTTTTTTGAAAATTTCTAACTTGAAGCCCTCGTTTTTAATTTTCTTGGCAAAACCTTCCAGAAGATCGATCAAAACCTTACGAAAAGTTTTGTTTAATGTCTAGGTCAAAAAATTCAGTGGGCAAAACCTTTTAGAAGGTCGATCAAAACCTTTTAGAGGTTTTGCTCACTGGACAAAACCTTCCGGAAGGTTTTGCCTTTGCTTCAAAATCAATCCTTTGTTCGAAAATTCACATCCAACCTAATTCTCCTCAACTCCGAAATATTTCAACACATTTTCAAAGACCTCTAACCTAACAGAAACTTGAACCACACTTATGAACCACAATTGGTTGATCATGCCCCAAGTCATTTCCGAAATTGCAACATGATTTAAGATTTTGATGTTTTCAAATTATACATCATGGATTTAAAGTTTAAACTACCAAAAAGAATACCAAAAATGAAGAACATAACTTCAAATACCAATGATATTCCTATGACTAAGCAAATATCGAAAGTTGAGCAATACTCCACAATCCTTTAAGCATAGGGCTACTTAACATGTCGTTCAACTACCCAAATCAAGCACGCATGAACATCATTATACCCTTAAATACTAGTCTAATGTATGCACCTACACATTCATTTTCAAACTCGTCATGTGTGTGAATTGGGCAAGTAATTTGAGCATTTACACAATGAAATTCACATTCGAATGGCTAGGCAACTTCAGCTTAATGCAAAACTCACCAAGGGTCACTCTTAACAATGAAAAAAAATCTAGTTATTTTGGCATGAACTCCATACATATATGTGAGATAGAATCTTGTGTACAAACAAAATGTGCTCACATGTAATCCAAAAATGAAGTTCATGCATGAAAGTGAAGTGACTTTGGCATAATCTCATGAAAAGAATGGTAGGGCATTGGTAGCAAAGCTAACTCATCATTTTCTTTAAAACCATGCTTCTCTAGATCACTTAGGACTTCGAAGGTTATAATGGGGCCTTGGGGTGATATTGAGACAAAAGAAACGAAGTATATAGGAAAACAAAGAGGGTTGTTCCGAGTGAAAGGCGATTATGTCAAAAACACCTCCCTTTTCATGGAATTTTCATTCTTAGAACATCACCACACTCTTTGTTTCTTTTCTTTCTTTTCCTTTACATTTTCCTTTCCTTTTGATCATTCTTTTCTAATTCTCACCCCTTTTCTTCCTTTTCTTGAATTTTCATTCTCTTTTTTTTTCCGTTCAACTCTTTGAGTTTCAACAACAATTATCACTTACTTGAATTTCCACACTACACTTCATTTTTGCGATCACTCATATTCAGTTCGAGGAAGAACAAAGGTGAGGTAGATATTTATCATTTTCATTGGCTTGGTCAAATGTATGCATAGAAATGAATTTCAATTAGGCTCAATCACGACACTAGGGTTAATTTCTCAAGAACAAGGCTACGACTCAAAATTTTCAAATATTGCTTAAGATCACTTCTAGATAAGCATGGGAGGGCATTGTACATTGTCAAGGAAAAATCAGTCTACCACCCAAACACATCTATCCAAGACAAACATAATGAGATTATGGAATAAATTTGACATTGAAAATTTGCTCCTTGCGTAAATGTAAGTTACCTCCAAAAAGGATTGGCACTAAAGCTCTCATAGGTCCTTACTCATCTCCACTATTTATGTCAAGCCTAAATTATGAGTCCAATCCATAAATTTCTAAAATCACACGTTCAAGGAGCACATACAGTAAAGTTCAAAAACAGATACATATGTGATACTCACGCATAGGATCAACTTCTATGATGTGCTCATATGCTCAAAGTTCAAAACAAAGATCAAAATATCATCCAACTCAAACACTCTTAATAAGGGAATACAGTTCAACATTCAGATATTTTTTCACAAAAACTTTCAAAATGTCCACATAATTTGCACTAATGTAAACAAAAATCTATATGATATGTGAAAGATGAATTTTTCACCAAAAACTCTGTATTATTAACAAAAATTTTCACAACATTGGTGTAACATAGAAATGGTGCACCTCACCCCCCAACTTGATTCATGCATTGTCCTCAATGCAACAAAAAGATATGGTATGCAATGAAGGACAATAAAAAGATGAGTAGGGTTAGAGAATACCTCGCAATTGAGCTTTGACAAAAACATCAATATCTGAAACTAAGAAAAACAATGTTATACGACCAAGTAAAGTAAGTAACATGAAATAAAAATAAAGTAAATAAACACGATTGTACACTAAAAAGCCTAAAAACAAGTTATTCCTCCATAAATTTCGAATATACCAGATCCGTTAAGTCCTCCTCCACTCCTTGTTCTTCAAAACCCTCGAAAAATGGCTTAAGTCTTTGGCCATTGGACTTGAATGTCTAGCCATTCTCAGGGTTTTTGACTTCTACGGCTCCATTGGGGTAGGCCACCTTGACAAGATAGAGGTCATCCCAATGAGATCAGAGTTTGCCTTAGAAAATCGAGAGACGAGAATTGTACAAAAGCACTTTTTGGCCGTGCTCGAATGACTTCCATACAATAGATTAGTCATGAAAGATCTTAGCCCACTCTTTAGAAATTTTGGAGCTCTCATACGCGTTTCTTTGAATCTCTTCCAATTCATTCAATTCTAACTTTTTATGCTCTCCGGTCATTCTTAGATTGAAGTTTAGAGTTTTTATGGCCCAATAGGCCTTGTGTTCCATCTTGACTAGCAAATGACAAGCCTTTTCAAAGACAAGCCGAGAGGTAGACATGCCTAAGATAGTTGTGTAGGTCGTGCGGTAAGCCCACTGGGCATCAATCAGTCTATGTGGCCAATCTTTAGGGTTCATCGTTTTCTCTAAAGTGTTTTTGATCTTCCTATTGGCCAACTCGGCTTGGCCATTAGTTTTTGGGTGGTATGTGGTGGATACCTTATGAGTAACACTATATTTAAGCATTAACGATGCAAATGGCCTATTGCAGAAATATGATCCACCATCACTTATCATTGCATGAGGCATCCTAAACCTCGAAAAAATATTCTCCTTGAGAAATTTGACAACAACCCATTTTGATAGCCTCCACCCATTTTGGTCTTGGTTGGGATAGCCTCCACCCATTTTGACATGTAGTCCACAGCTAGTAGAATGAATAACTATCCAAACGACATAGGGAAGGGATCCATGAAGTCGATGCCCCAATAATCAAATATTTTTATAGCAAGTACAGTGGAGAGAGGCATCATGTTCCTTTGGGTCACACTACCCAAACAATGTCATCTACCACATTCTTTACAAAATTAAACATAGTATATGTTAAGTGAGAGCCAGTAAAAACCTGATTGAAGAATTTTTGCCGAAGTTTTCTTGGCATAAAAATGGCCACCGCATGCTTCTGGGTGGCAAAATGCAAGGAGATCCCGTTGTTTATTTTTCGATACGCATCTCCGCATGACTTAATTAGGGTAGAACTTGAACATGTATGGGTTATCGAACTAGAAGTACTTTACATCGACCATAAATCTTCTTCGATCCTCTGGGCTCCACTGGGGTGGTATTTGTCCTATTGTAAGATAGTTATAGATCTCAACATACCATGGACAAATAGAATGAATTGAATGTAATTGTTCATCAGGGAAGAAATCTCGAATAGGAATGTGTTCATTTGTATCTTTCACCACCAGTCAAGGTAAATGGTCTGCCACCACGTTCTCCACTCCCTTTTTGTCTTTAATTGTCATATTGAATTCTTGGAGTTGGAGAATCCACCTAATAAGTCTCAGTTTTGCATCCTACTTAGACAAAAAATACTTCAAATCAGAATGATCGGTATAGACTAATATTGGTGACCCAATAATGTAAGAACGAAATTTATCTAATGCAAATACTACCGCTAGCAGCTCCTTTTCTGTGGTAGTGTAATTCATTTGGTCCTCATTAAGCATTTTGCCAGCGTAGTATATTACATAAGGTCTATTATCTTCCATTTGATCAAGAAATGCGCTAACCGCGTAATCACTCACGTCGCACATAAGCTCAAAAGGTAAATCCCACTTAGGTGGTCGCATAATCAAAAGTGTGACAAGCATGCTTTTGAGTTTTGTAAAAGATGTCTTACGATCATCCGACCACTCGAATGGGACGTCCTTAAACAATAAATTGGCCAAAGGTCAAGCCAATGTACTAAATTTTTTAATAAAAAGACTGTAATATCTAGCATGGCCTAGAAACGACCTGATATCCTTAACGACTCTCGGCGTATGGAGGTTGGAGATGGCCTCCACCTTTGATCTCTCAACTTTAAACCTTTCTTCGAGACGATGTACCCGAGAACAATTTGATGAGCACACAATATTGCACATTTCATAGCCTCATTACATTCATTATAACTCAACTTTTGCATTTAATTACTTAGTGTTAGCCTATTTTATGAATAATGTTGAATTCTCGATGTTGCATGTTTTGATAGCTTAAATGTTGGATTTTAGGACCTAGAAACTATGTTAGATGTGTGGTAATGGCATGGACACAATACATGAAGAATTGGAGGCTTAAAAGTGAAGAAATCAAGGAGGTATTGGTATTTTGGAATAAAGGCACCAGCTGCCACATCACTGGGAAGCACTACCTCGGTTGTCCTCTATTTTGACCATGATCTACTCAGAATCTGGAAAAGTTCAAAGCATTAAAGTTGTATATCTGGATGTCTTCTATATCGTGTCCAAATTTCAGCTCAATCCAACGGTTGGATCAAAAGTTATGCTGGTTCTACTAAAAGTGGTCTAAAGCAGAGAAGGAACCGTACCGGTACTTCGAATCCAGTAGCCAAACCGTACCGGTATGCTGTACCGGTACACTCCACTGAAGCAGCCCCAAACCTCCTACAAACCATCTCCACTTTCTTGGGGGCCCACCTACACTTCTCTCACTTGCCCCCAACATTTCCTTACATATCTATATGTCTCCCTTACACAAATTAAAGACTTTTGAGGCTTGACATTGATGGAGGATGGGAGAGAAGTGGGCTGCCTGACTGGTTGATGGGTAGGCTGCTCCTAGCTTATCCAAGCCATCATTGAACCTCCCATTGATGGGAGGCCTGCACACTCATGCTAGGGGACCACCATGCACGAAAATTGAAGGCTCACACTCCATTATATTTAACATTACACATCCATTTTTTGTGGTGGCTACCTAAGCTTAGTTTTAGTTCAATGTAGAAGATGATGAATAGTAGTTATGTTTTTGCAATTTCTTCACCGTTTTCATCCATGTAAGCTTTAAACTTCTTGTAATTTATATTTCTTGCACTTTAATCTCATTCCTTTCAAGTTTAATGCAAGTTTAGTTTCATGTTCTTAAATCTACAATTGTTGTATTAAGTTTTTCTTCATTTGAAGTTTAAAATGAGTATTGAATATTTTTCTTCGTAATTTATGATTTCTTGCTATAAGTTAAGTTTCATGCTCCATTTCAATTATGTCTCTTTACATTATGTATTATCTTTCCTTGCAAACATGAATAGCTAGATTCTAAGTTGGTTAATCCAAGAGAGAATTCCTCTTGGGGATTCCATTTCAACTCAATTTCTTTCCTCTTCTCGGTGTATAGTAGTTCGGTTTGACTGGGTTGAGAGTGGGCATGGTTGTGAGTCCTTGATATCCCGTAAACCTGGTCACGGGTTATGCTTGGATCCTCACCTCCATTTGGTTGTGAGTTCTTGATACACTGTAGGCATTGTCACGGTATATGCTTGAATCCTCATCTCTATCTCGCCCCTAGCTTCCCATGAATCAATCGTTCATCTATGCACCATTGGAGAAAGGCTTTGAGTTGAGTTGGTATTTCCATGGGAATGAACTCTTTGGATTAGCCAACACTTGTTTTATTTCATTTTAGTCCAAACTTCAATCACCAAAACACAAACCAAAAGATTTTATACTTTCTCTTTTTTGATAAAATCACCTTCACACACTTGAACTTTCCTTTCCTGAGGAGACGACCTTGGAATACTTTTCCAAGTAAATCACCGACACTCAAAAGACTCCTTACGATTGGGGAGCACTTTTGTTCACATTTCACATATTTTGTTCATCCGTTTCCTACCATTCACATTCCGTTGTTTCCTATCTCTTGTATCATCCCGAGGGAGAGTGACACTCCCTTCACACATAAGCCATACACATTTGAGGGTGGTGTTGAGAAGTAAGGAACAACAACCGTTATCAATCAATCACAATTCCCTCCATCCCCATGAAGTGACACTTCTCCCAATTCAAGGCTAAGCTCTTCTCTTCACATCTCTCAAGAACCTTCTCCAAATTCTCCAAGCATCCACTGAATGAATTGCCAAAGACTGAGAAGTCATCCATAAACACCATAATAATCTTTTCCACAATATCACTGAAGATTCTCATCATGCATCATTGAAAGGTTTCAAGGGCATTACATAGCCTAAAGGGCATGCGTTGGTAAGCAAAGGTACTGTAGGGACAAGTGAAGGTGGTCTTCTCGTAGTCTTCCAATGCAATCTCAATTTGACTGTAGCTGGAGTATCCATCTAAGAAGCAATAGAATAGATGCCCCACTACCCATTCCAAATCTTGGTCGAGAAATGGCAATGGGAAGTGATCTTTTTTGTTGTGTACAGGTTGAGCTTTTGGTAATCAATACAAACTCTCCAACCTATGACCACCCTTGTTGGAATAAGCTCATTCTCTTCATTCTACACAACCACGACTCCTGACTTCTTGGGTACTACTTGCGTAGGGCTAACCCACTTACTATCAACAATCAAAAAAATGATGTCCATGTCTAGTAGTTTCAACACCTCGTCCCTTACCACCTCCTTCATGATTGGGTTCAACCTTCGTTATGGCTGTCGAGATAGTTTGGAGTCCTATTTAAGATAGATTCAATGTGTGCAAATGATAAGGCTTATCCCCTTGATGTCAGCAATTGTCCAATCAATTGCCCTTTTATGCCTCCTCAACACTCCCAAAAGCTCTTATTCTTGATCTGCAACCAACGTTAAGCTAATCACCACCGAAAATGTCTCATCTTCCCCAAGATATGCATACTTCAAATTTAAAGGTAATGGCTTCAATTCCGAATTGAGCTTTTGTACATCCGATGGAAAGATCTTCTTTTCTTGATGTTGAAGCCTCTCAAATGTAGGGATCCATTTCTCTACCCTTTTCAAACTTTTTGATTGCTCTTGTTCCTCAAACTCTTGTAGATCAACATTTTCCTTTTCTTTCAACTTTAACATGCCCAAAAGTTCCAAGTGTTCTTATGCCAAGGTGTCATTATATTGACTTCATGCACCTTCTCATCATCCCCTGGTTGCTTGGACAAGTTGAACATGTTGAGCTCCATAGTCATGTTTCCAAATGCTAGCTTCATAAGATCGTTCCTGCAATTAATCACGGCATTAGATGTGGCAAGAAAATGTCTTCCAAGTATTATAGGATTTGAAAGCTAAGATTTACGACTGGGATAGTGTCTAGCATAATAAAATCAACATGAAAGTAAAATTTATCAACTTGCACTAGGACATCCTCAACAGCTCCCCTCGGTGTTCGAAAACTATGGTCTGCCAGTTGAAGCGTGATTAGAGTAGGCTTTAATTCCTTGAGTTGAAGTTGTTGGAACAACGAATATAGAAGGAGGTTCACACTAGCCCCCAAATCAAGGAGTGTTTGCTCCGTCTGACAATTTTTTATGGTTATGGCAATGGTAGGATAGTCGGGGGTCTTTAAACTTTGGAGAATAGTTGGTCCTCAAAATCGAGCTCATTTGCTGGGTGAGAAATGTTTTCTTGTGGACATTGAGCCTCCTCTTTACCGTGCATAAGTCCTTCAAGATCTCTGCACAAGATGGAATTTTCTTTATGGCATCAAGGAGTGGAATGTGAACTTTACCTGCTTAAACATCTCAAGTACATCAGCAGAATTAGCCATCTTGATAGTGGCTTCAAACGATTAGGAAAAGGAGTAGGCATGGGAGAAATAGGCACACTTTCATCAATCAATTTTTCTTTCGCAACCACCTCACTTTCTTTCTTCTCACTCACCTCACCCTCATCTGTGTCACCCATGGTGTCTTTTTCTTTTGGCAATGTGGCCTTGGGTGAGACATTTGACATAATGGTTTCATCAATTTGCTTGCCACTACAAAGGGTGGTGACCGCTTTGAGTTGCTCACAACTCGTATTAGAGGGTTTAGATGACTCAATGCAATGTTGACCTCTAGGGTTTTCTTGGGGTTGAGCGGGGAACTTCCCTTCTCTTGTTGTGATGCCCACATGGAATTAGTCAACTTTGTGAGTTGGGTCTGAATGTCATTAAAAGTTGTGGCATTTTAATAGTTGATCGTAGTTCGACTTTAAATGAAAGTATGGACCATATCCTCCAAATTTTGCTTGTGAGGAATGTTGAAATGTTGGAGGATTGGATGGTCCTTGGGAAAAGCTTTATGGAGGTGGACTTGATGAAAAAAATTGTGATGGTCCTTGCGGATTAGTCTGGGGGTATTGGGAGCTAGATGCTTGACCTTGGGATTGATATTGATTTTGCTTAGGAGGCACGAGAGGTGAATATGCATTTAAACCATGAGGAATGGGATTCTCATTTCTCCAACTAAAGTACAGGTAATTGCCCCAACCCGGATTGTAAGTGTTCGAATATGAAGAGAATGATTGTCTCGATTGGTTCGTGATACACTTCCTTATGTGCCGGAATGTTAGGACACTCCTATATGAAATGATATACACTCTCACAAATTAATCAGCCTTCCTTAATCTTTGAAACATTAGACACCTCGTATCTCCTATTGACTTCAAGACTCTTAACTTTTCTTGACAATTTAAAAATTTTGGAAAGCAAGTCTTCCAGGTCTCTCAAGTCATACATCCCTCCCTTTTGAGTTTGACTACACCCTTGAGGATAAGACCTTGGTACATCAGTGGGATTCGTAATATTCCATGATTGTGCATTTTGTACCGATGTATCAAAGTAGTCTAAGGCCTCATCGGGGTCTTTGTTCAAAAACTCACTGTTGCACATCATGTCAATAAATTGTTTATGGCTCGATGTGATTCCTTCATAGAAGAAACTAACCAATTACCATGATTCAAATCCATGATAGGGAATGGAAGGCAATAACTCCTTATATCGATCCCAACATTGGTAGAATTGCTCATTCGGCTTCTCCGAAAGTTTTGAATTTCTGTTTTCAAAGTGGTGGTTCTATGAACCAGGAAGAATTTGTTTAAAAACTCAGATAGCATTTGGTTCCAAGATGTTATGGATCGAGTTCTCAAGGAGTTAAACTACATTTTTCCTTATCTCTCAAGGAAAAGGGGAACAATTTCAGCCTAGCTATGTCTTCCATACCATGATAGGTGAGGAAGGTGATTAACCCTAACTAGTGTAAAAATTGAAAAAATTAAGTACTAAAATTAATAAAATAAACTAACTAAAACTTATTAATTAAAGTCAATTATGATTTTATATATAAATTAGGGTGCTATAAATTTTATGTTTAAAATTGTAGGATCAAATTCAAAAATACTGGAGAATACAAGATAATTTTGCAAAGCTGGAAACTACAAGGGACTAAAATGTAATAATGAAACATGGACCAACAAGAATGCGACAAGTGGCAACCCAAGAACATGACACCTAGAACCTAATGCAAGACATAACCTTCATGAAGGTGGAGGTAGGGGTTAGGACCCCCTCCTTGGCCGTGAGCTTCCCCCTCTATAAATAGGGGCTTTTTCTTCATTCTTCAAGACATGCCATTCCAAGGCCATTCTCCTCCCTTTCAAAAACCATCCGGCTACCAAAGCTCCATAGAGAGAAAAGAAAAAAAAAGAAAAAAGAGAAAGAAAAAGAGAACCAAGCCTTTAAAAGTCGGTCGGTCAATTACCCCATATTTGTACATTTATTTTGTATCTTGCCATTCAGATAAATTACAAGTTCATGGTGCACTTATGGTTGAGTTCAAAAGAAAATAAATATGTAATACTCTTAGCAATACGATAAACTTCTATAATGTGCTTATGTATTCAAAGTTCATAATAAAGATCAAGCAAACACAACTCCTACAACAATTAGGATAGGGAAATATAGTTCAATATTAGCTACTTTACACAAAAAACGTCCAATTTTTTTTAAAATTTTCACATTTTCAACTTATTCTATACAAAAAGTGGTGGAACGTGTAAATGGTGCACCTCGTCCCCCAACTTGAACCATGCATTGTCCTCAATGCACAAGGAATCATGCAATGAGAAAAATGAAAATAAAATGAGAAATGAGATACCCCCTTTTTTTCTTTTTTCTTTTTTCTTTTTTCTTTTTTTTTTTCTTTCTTTATTTTTTTTATATATACATTAACAAAAAAAATAAAACACAAAAAACTTGTTTACAACCCCCAACTTAGACTAGAACATGAGACCCATAAGATTTTCTACAATGATGTTCAAGTGAAATGAGTCCAAATTAGGAAGAGGTAAACAACCTTCATGCTAAAATCTACACTACAACATTAAAAATGAAAATATAACAATAAAAGCAATCTAACTACTATGTACATGAAAACAACACAAAAATGGCACATGTCAATCCGGCTTCAATTTGAATATGAGCTTGCGCCCATTGATTTTTTTGATTTAAAAATTTTTTTTGTTATATAAATGTCCTTTCTATCCAATCTATCCAACAATACAAAGGGTAATAATTCAAAAATCTCAACCAAATAGATGTGTAGGCAAGTTTATGCAATTCCAACAATGGAGTATACAATTTATCCTTAAAAGTCTCTACACTTGACTCCATTTCAATGTCCTTCCCAAGTTGAGAAATGTGAATCTCAACACCACTCATAGATGACAAAATGAACTTGGGCTCATTAGCCTCATGTAGGATAATATCTTCATTAAATTTTTCACAATCAAGAGTGGTGGGAGATTCAACATCAATTTACATTCCATTGAAATGATCAACCTCAATACATTGATTATGCTCAAGATGTTGTTCTTCATCCATAGCAATATTAATATTAGTCAATGTATTAAGTCCATCACTAATTTCAGAAAGTTGTTGGGCTACTTGGGCATTGAATTCTATTTGGTATTGCATAATATATTTTTCAATTCTACTTCGGTTAAGTTCTTATATGTTGGATAATGACAAAACTCATTTGGTGGGGTGAGATCGGATGGAAAATTATAAGGTTCATTCTCCCAACCATAACTCGCATAACTCTGCGTAACATAATGGTCGGGGTAAAAATTTTCAAAGGCCAAAAATGAATTTGAACATTCACATTCAAAGTCTTGAACCAGATAATTTATTGGGCACTCATTAGTGATGTGCCCATACTCATCACAAATCTCACACACATTTTCGTAATAAGGGGCATTTGATACATTATCATAAAAATTATAAGACATAGCACAAAACACAAATAAATAAAAGTATATACAAGGAGCAACGTACCTCATCGAGTGATGAAAATCATGAGACTTACCTCCGTAGTCTAAAAATCACCTTCGAACTAGACGTGTAACCTTCCCCGGCAACGGTGCCAAAAATGCTTGGTATTTTTTCTTCTTATTCTTAACTTCTAGACATCATCCCTCAAAATATATAATGTATGGATGAAGGTGAGTGTCATATTCACTTGGAATGATGTCAAAAGAAAGGGCAAGGAAATGGTGAAAAATGAATTGAACAAAATATGTGAGAAATGAAATGTGTGAACAAAAGTGCTCCCCAAGCGCAAGGAGACTTTTGCTTGTCGTGTTTTACTTGGAAGGAAAGTTCAAGTGTGTGAAGGTGATTTTGTGAACAAAAGAAAAAGGAAAAAGTGTAAAATCTTTTGTTTGTGTTTTGGTGTTTGAAATTTGTAAATAAAAATACAATAAAAACAAGTGTTGGCTAATCCAAAAGGTTCACTCCAATGGGAATGCCCAATCAACTCCTTCCTCCAAGGGTTTATAGATGAACAATTGATTCGTGGGAAACTACGGATGAGATGGTGAGGATCCAAGCATAAATCCTGACCAGGCCTACGAAATATCAAAGATTCACCACCACATCCACTCTCAAACTTGGTCAAACCGAACCATCGTACACCGAGAGAGGAAAGAAAATGGGTTGAAATGAAAAATCCAAGAGGAGGTTTCCCTTGAATTAGTCAAGTAAAAATTAGCTAATCATGTTTGAAAGAAAGAAATGCATAATGTAAAGTGACATGTAAAGGCAATGGAAGTGAAGACTTAACTTAAAGCAAGAAAACTTAAACTATGAAGAAAAATATTCAATACCCATTTTAAGCTAGGAAATGAAGAAAACTTGAAAGCAACAATGGTGAAATCTCAAACACGTAGCTAAACATGAAATAGACTTGAAGTAAACGACATTAAAGATATTAAATGAAGATTACAAGATTCTTACCATAAATTAAAATTGAAAGGATAGAAGAAAATGCAAAAACATAAAGTTTATATCGACTATTCATCATCTTCTTCCCAGGAACTATCTAAGCTTAGGTAGCCACACCATTGAATATCTTGTGCAATGTTTAATATATGGTGAGAAA
>CM042199.1:23930267-23947189 GCA_023539305.1 Ilex asprella | reverse complement strand
ATTTTTACCCCGAAACGATTTATTTCATCCTAGTTTAAGTTCAAATTAATTTTATTTGAATTTTTATTCAATTATAAGGAAATTTTAAAATTTTTTATTTTTTGGGACCTTTGTGAGGTCAATCTCTACCCAATCATCTCGAACGACGTCCAAAATTTGACTATCTCAGAATTCGATAAAATTATTCTGGGTGACTAAATTTTGTGATATGAATTCAATGGCAAAGTACGTTGTGTCATACAAGCTCTAGAGAGTACGTATTTTAATTCCACACTATTGTGGCAAATTGACCATTTTGCCCTTTTTGCAAAAACTTTAAATTTTCCTAGTTTTTATAGGGTTATGCGGCATTCATGGATATTTTTGCAAGTTGATGGGTTATCAACTGCTAAAAAAGGACCCCCAAATTTTGAGGTATCATAGCTTGGTATCAGAGCATAGGTATACGATATACCTAAGGCTTGAGGGGCATGCGTCTAGACCATTACATTCATTGTGCATTTCATGTTATGTGCTTTAATATGCTACATGATTATGTGCTATGTGTTATATAAATTATATGCATGGTGAGATGTATATGAAAGGAGGAACAATGGGATTAGAAAATATAACTTTGGGTTCGAAAACAGGGATGAACGATATAGTTCAATGTCTAGATGTCTACTAGTAGGTGTCATAAGCACTACTAATGAGACAAGGAGAGAAATCTTAATGTTTCAATGTTGATCCCTACCTTAGGATACAAAGTAAAAGCTCTATTGCTATGTGACATATGTGTAGATGGCACATAGAGGAAGAGGGCACGGTCGAGGCAGTGGGCGAAACAACAACCAATCACCACCAACCTTTGATCACCAAGCCTTTGTGGAGGCTATTGGTGAGGCGGTTGCTACTATTGCACAAGCCAGTGCTACAGCTGCTACCATTGCACATACTAGTAAAAATATGGGCCATGGAGGCTCAAGTAGCCTCCATAAGTTCAAGGTACACCAGCCTCTAACTTCATGGGAAGGGCGGATCTGATGATAGCCAATCATTGATTTCAAAAAGTTGACAAGGCCTTAGAGACTATGGAGATCACCTCTGATACCACTAAGATAACACTAGCTACTCTTTAACTAGAGGGAGAATCCCAATTGTGGTAGGACTGGGTAAAGGCCTCGAGGAACTTAGGTAGTGACATGGGGAGAGTTATGCGAGCTCTTCATGGGCAAATATTTTTTGGCGTCTGTCCAACAAGTGAAGGCTCAGGAGTTCCTGAATCTGAAATAAGGGACTATGACGGTGTTAGAATACGCGGCAAAGTTTAAGAAATTAGCCTATTTCGCTGACGATTATGTGACCACGAACATGGCTAAGTGAGGAAGTTTGAGGATGGTCTGAAGTTGTCCATCCAAGGAAAATTTGTGGGTCTTCTTCTTCAAGACTTTGACTTGATGGTCAAGGCAGCTATGGCCAGTGAGAGAGAGGTGGATGACGCACGGAACATCTGGGAAGCAGTGTTAAAGATCAGAAGAAGGAGGGTCAATCCTCTTCTTCTAGTTTGGGAAAGAAGCAAAGGACTTCGACTCCATAGGGTTTTGGCTATCAAAGCCAAGGCCAAGGTCAATCCTCCCAAGGCAAGAGAAATCAGAGGCCTTCCTACCTGATAGGCCAAAGGACTTGTATCTATTGCCACCAACCGGGGCATATAAAGCGGGATTGTCCTCAACGGCAGGGATCTTAGAGTTATAAAGCATCCCAATCCCAATCTTCAGTGGGACATGCACAGACGCACTCTGTTCCTCCTTACCCCACCATGGGCCAAGGGAACCAATATCAGTCCCAGGGTGTCGCACAAGCCCCTACCACTTTTCCAGTGAGGAATCTGCAATCAAGCCAGATGGGCCAGAGCATAGGTCGAGGTCGAGGTCGAGGTCGAGGTTCACAAGCCGGGATTTCAAGGACCCAAGGGGTGTCTATGCCACTATGCCTCACACTGAGCTAGTAGATCCGTTGGTTATCCTGGGTACATTTTGATGAGCATATAATATTTCATATTTAACTGCCTCATTACATGCATTTTAACTCCACTTTTGCATATAAGTACTTAAAGTTAACCAAAATTATGAATAATGTTGAATTTTCGATGTTGCATACAATTACAACTTAAACTAAGTATGGATGTGTGGTGAAAGAATTTCGATGTTGCAAGTAATTATAGCTTAAACTAAGTATAGATGTGTGATGAAAGCATGGATACATTACATAAGGATTTTTTAGGCTTAAAAGTGAAGAAATCAAGGAGGTATTAGTGCTTGGGAACAAAGACACTAGTACCCACGCCATTTGGTTGTAGTACCTCGGTTTTACTCCATTTTGATCATGACATGTTTCAAATATGAAAACGTACAAAACATGATAGTTGTAGATCTAGATGTCTTCTATATGGTGTCCAAATTTCAGCTCAATCTAATTGTTGGATCAAAATGTATGACAATTCTACCAAAATTAGTTTGAAGCAGAAACAGTACCGGTATGCAGTACCAGTACTCTTTGGCTACTGGAGTATAAAGTACTGAAACTTAGTACCGCTACACTCTTCTAAAGCAGCCCAACATGCCCAGTTGTTTGGGGTATTAGTGTTTGGGAACAAAGACACTTCTCCCACTTGTTTGGGGGTTCCACCAATGATTCTCCCACTTGTCACCTAACTTTTCTTACACATCTACATGCCTCCTACACCCTTGTTGAAGACTTTGGAGGATTGGAATTCAATATGGATGGGAGAGAAGGGGGCTTCCAGGGTGTGTTGCAGGCTTGGCTTGTCCTAGCCTGTGCAATGCATCAACTCAATCTTCTATGGATGGGAGGCCTGCACACATTTTAGGGGGACCACCATGGACGAAATTTCAAGGCTCACACTCTATATATTCAGCATTCAAAAGCTATTTCAAAGGGTGGCTACCAAAGCTTAGGAGTAGTCCAAGGAAAAAGATGATGAATAGTGTAATGCAAATTTATATTTTTGCATTTTCTTCACCCATTTCATTGCGGTAAGTTGTAGTTCTCTGGTAATCTTTATTTCTTACATTGTAATCTCCTTTATTTCAAGTATAGTTCAATTTTAGTTACATATTCTTCAATCCACCATTGTTGCTTCCAAGTTTTCTTCATTTCTTGCTTTAAAATGGGTATTGTATTTCTTTCTTTATAGTTCAAGTTTTCTTGCTTTAAGCTAAGTTTCAAGCTTCATTTCTTACAAATTTTTTTACATTATGCTTTTCTTAATTACTTTCATAAGTAGCTAGATTTTTAGTTGGCTAATTCAAGGGAGACCTCCTCTTGGATTTTTTATTTTAACTTATTTTTTTCCTTCTCTCGGTGTACAATGGTTCGGTTTGTCTGGGTAGAGAGTAAATGAGATCGTGAGTCTTTGATATTCCGTAGACTTGTCACGGTTTATGCTTGGATCTTCACCATCTCGTCCCTAGCTTCCCACGAACCAAATGTTCATCTATGCACCAAGGAGGATAGTTTCGAGTTGAGTTGGGATTCCATTGGAATGACCTCCTTGGATTAGCTAACTTTTGTTCACTCACACATTTCATACATTTTGTACATTTTATTTCCACCATTCTATTGCCCCATTTTCCACATCATTCCTAAGGAGAGTGAAATTCCCTTTCACACGTAAGCCATATATGCATTTGAGGTTGATGTACCGAGACTAGGGAATATACTACAACAAAAATGACCAAGCATATTTCTACTTTCACGCTTATGGACAAGATTATTATTTGACTCTGGTGCATCTCATTCTTTTATTGTTGCATCATGTGTGAATGATTTGGGCTTAGAGGTTGAAACCTTGGAAGAACCATTGCATGTGAGTTCTCCCCTAGGAGCTAGGATGAGGATTGATCAGATATGTCGGGGTTGTGAGTTAGAAATCTTGAGAATTCTACTCACTGTGGACCTTAGGGACATGGACATGTCGGAGTTCGATGTCATCCTTGGGATGGACTAGTTGACGACACACCGTGTTGTTATAGGTTATGATTAGAAGAGGGTCACTACTTATATGCCAGATGGTGTTTGTTTCAGCTTCCTAGGGAAAAACATGACGCTTTACCTCAAGTAGCGTGTGACTCCCGATGGCACGGGCAGTTGATGGGTTGGCTAGCAAGCCTTACCCTAGAGGACGAGGGGAGACAGAAGTTGAATCTACCTCGGGTGGTTTATGAGTACGAGGATATCTTTTCAGAAAAATCACCTAAATTACCTCCACATAAGGATGTAGACTTCACCATTGAGTTGCACCCTAGTACATCGCCTATTTCTATGACTCCATATAGGATGGCACATGCCGAGTTACAAGAGTTCAAGGTCCAATTGTAAGAATTGATGGACAAGGACTTCATTAGACTGAGCACCTCACCTGGGGGCTCTCCAGTGTTGTTTGCCAAGAAAAAGGACAAAATCCTTTGACTATGCATAGACTACTGACAGTTGAATAGCGTAACTATCAAGAATAGGTATCCTTTATCACGGATTGATGATTTGTTTGATCAATTGAGAGGAGTACAGGTCTACTCCAAGATAGATCTTTGCACCAGTTACCATCAGTTGAGGATTAGGGAGATGGATATCCCTAAGACGGCATTTAGGACGCAATATGGGCATTTTGAGTTTACCTTCATGCTATTTGGGTTGACAAAAGCTCCGTTGGCATTCATGGATCTCATGCACAGGGTGTTCCAACCATACCTAGATAAGTTTATTGTGGTCTTTATTGATGACATCTTGATCTACTCCAAGTCTGAGGAGGAGCATGAGGGTCACTTGAGGGTTATTCTCTAGACCTTGAGAGACCATCACTTGGACGCCAAATTCAATAAGTGTGAATTTTGGCTTACTAAGATAAATTTTTTTGGACATGTGGTGTCAGCTTCGGGTGTTTGTGTGGACCTAGAAAAGGTTAAGATCATGAATTGGGAGAGGCCGAAGTCAGTCTTCGAGATACGTAGTTTCTTGAGATTGGCAAGGTACTACTGGAGGTTCATCAAAGACTTCTCCTGATTAGCTGCACCTATGACAAGATTGACCTGGAAGGAGGTCAAGTTTGAGTGGAATGACTCGCGTGAGAAGGAATTCCAAGAGTTGAAGAGGAGCCTTACTTCAGCTCTTATCCTGATAGTCCCAAAAAAGGGGACAAAGGTACATAGTGCATTGTGATGCCTCTAAGGACAGATTTGGATGCATTCTGATGCAGTTCGGGAGGGTAGTGGCTTACGGTTCTCAGCAATTAAAGAATCACAAGCAGAATTACTCTACAAATGACATGCAATTGGCGGTCGTTGTCTTTGCTTTAAAGGCTTGGTGCTATTATCTATACGGTGAGCAGTTCAAGGTGTTTTCGGCCCATAAAAGTCTGAAGTACACATTTACACAGCGGGACCTCAACATGAGGTAACGCAAGTGAATGGAATATCTGGAGGACTATGACTTCACTTTGGATTACCATCCTGGTAAGGCAAATGTGATGGCTTATGCACTTAGCTGGAAGTCGCAGGGAGTCTTGGCTAGTGTAGCTTCCCAGGAGTGGCAGAAGCACAAAACTGTGGAACAATTTGGGCTATGTTACATGGGTTAGTATCAGGGTACTTTGAAGAATTTGGTGGCTACGTCTTCCCTATAGAGTAGAGTGATCAAGTCTTAAGGACAAAATGCAAAGATATTCTCCATTAAGGACTGAGTATAGTCAGGTATAGGTGACGAGGGCTGGACCATTCATGTGGATGGTAGTCTTTGGTTTAGGAGAAGGATTGTGGTTTCCCAGTTTGTAGAGCAGAGGGAGAAAATCCTTAGAGAGTTTCATTGCTCTTTTTTTGTTTTATATCCAGGTGGCACGAAGATGTATCATGATCTTCATGGCTAGTATTATTGGAGCGGAACGAAGAGACAAGTTAGTAACTTTGCCAGCCAATGTCTCATATGTCAGTAGGTGAAAGCTGAGCACCAGAGACCAGCGGGGTTACTTTAGCCCTTGGAAGTAGCTGAATGGAAATGGGAGTATGTCATGATGAATTTTATGACCCACTTGCCATGAACATCATGAGGACATGACGCGGTATGGGTGATAGTAGACCAGCTTATAAAGTTGGCACACTTTTTGGCAGTGTGGATGACCTTCACACTGCATGTTGTATATACAAGAGATTGTCCGGTTGCATGGGGTACCCGTATCTATAGTATCAAACTGGGATCTCAGGTTTACGACTCATTTTTAGGAGAGTTTCCAGCAAGCCATTGGGACACAATTGATGATGAGCATTGTTTTTCATCCCTAGACGGACGGTCAGTCGGAGAGGACCATCCAGACTTTAGAGGACATGCTACAAGCATGTGTCCTAGATCTAAAGGATAGTAGGGAAGAGCACCTACCCTTAGTAGAGTTCACCTATAACAACAGTTATTAGACGAGTATCTAGATGGCACCGTATGAGAAGCTATATGGGAGGCCTTGTTGTTCTCCAGTTCGTTGGACGGGGGTAGGAGAGAAACACTCTACAGGTCCAGAATAGGTTAAAGACACCTCGGAGAAGGTGGCCTTGATATGAAAGCGTCTTATCATGGCTCAGAGCCCACAGAAGAGCTACGTTGACAAACGGTGGTGACCTCTAGAGTTTGAGGTGGGAGATTATGTCTTCTTAAAGGTAATGCCTAAAAGAGGAGTGGTCAGGTTCGGCAAGCAAGGAAAATTTTCGTCAAGGTATATCAAGCCTTTCAAAGTACTGGAGATTGTGGGTACAGTTGCTTACCAGTTGGCGTTACCGCCAAGTCTATCGGGTGTTCTTATGGTGTTCCTTGTCTCTATGCTCCGAAAATACACCCCAGATCCGACTCATGTGGTGGATTGGGGCGAGCTTATCATTAATGTGGATGGAACCTTCGAGGAGGGACCGATGCGTATCATGGATATCGGGGATCAAGTTTTGCAAGGCAAGACCGTGAGGCTAGTAAAGATGTTGTGGCAGAACTGAGGACTAGAGAAGGCGACATAGGAGCGCGAGGGCAATATACGTACCAATTATCCTTTCTTATTTGAAGATGAAGGTGCTTTATTATAGTCATTTAATATTAAATGATCGTTTCATATGCATGTGATTGTATGTGCATGAGTGTATCAATTTTGGGGGACAAAATTGTTTTGAAAGGGGAAAAATGTAAAACCCGGGTAAATTTAATTTTTTTCTAAAAAAGGGCAAAATAGTTATTTGTCACTCTAATGTAAAATTAAAATATATAATTCCCTAGAGCTTGTATGACGCAATGGACTTCACCATTGGATTCGTATCGTGAAATCTAGTCACTCAGACGAATTTTGTCGAATTCTGAGATAGAAGAATTTTTACACGTCGTTCGAAACGGCTAGGTGGCAGATGACCTCATAAAGGTCCCCAAAAAATAAAAATATAATTTTTTTGTATAATTGAAGTAAAGTTCAAATAAAATCAATTTGAACTTAAACCAGGATGAAATAAATCATTTAAGTGCGAAAACGGACCCGAATAAGTGAGAGGCATGTGGCACGATGCGAGCCAAACCTTGGAAAATATAAATAGGGGCTAAAATCTGATAGTTTGCACAAAATATCTCTGATATTCTGTTGGCTTCAACGTTGGAGAGAAAGAGGGAGAGAAAAGAGAGAAATCAAACTTCTTTCGTCGATTCTCAGAGTTTCGTCTGTCAGAATCCGTCGAGCCAAGAGTTAAAGTCGATCTCCTCGACAAGGGCTACGCAATCATACCTAGAATGGAGGATTTTACCAAAGATCCAAAGGAGAGATTTTGAGAAAATCAAGTTTTGGAGGTTTTGGTTGGTGATCTTGGGGTTGTACTCTTCGATTTACGCCTCAAGTGGTAGGATTCCCTCCTACTCTAGTTTATTTCTAACCTAGAATGTCCATAAGGGATATTTAGGTATAGGTGGTTATATATCACTTGTCTATTGTTATGAAAATGAGAAAATGAGTATAGAAATGGCTTAGACCAACTTCTAATTTGATTTTGGTACGTGAAAGTTACTTGAATATTTTCTTATAACTTAGTGAAATTTTGGGCATGCTATATGTCTATATTATGCCTCGCAAATGACATGGGTTATGTAATAACATGTTGGTAAATTTTTGTTGATATATGTTTATTGATTTATTGACAATGTGATAAAATTTGTTGATTGTATGCACATGACATAAATTACCATGGTACATGTTGATATGTGAAATTTTTTCACTTGGCATGCATTGCAATTTGGTCATAGAATTGGCATAACATTCATGGGCATGAGTCATAAGTGTGGGTGTGTGAGTGCATGGTTGATCAAACACCATACTTGGTGATTGATAACTGGACTTAGTACCGTTGGACCAACGTTCAACAGAGTCACATGATTGCATACATAGAAAAACTTGTGTCGGGTATAGCAAGAAGGGCTAGACGATCCCCTGAGGTGCAAGACCTGGTTATTGGGTTATTCACTTCTATCGATGCAAGTCCAAAAAAGTGAATTATGCATACGGAGTCGGTGGTGCAATTCCAAAATTAGTTGCCTAACAAAGACACAAGATTTTATTTTACAAACATACTCTTGGATGTTCGACATCCCACAATGTTTGATTTTACAAACACGTGATTTTTTTTTCAAACAAGTATTGGATGTGCTTCATCAATGATGAAGGTTTTACACACGTGCATCGCATTGTGTTGTGGGAGTCGATGAGGGCTCGGGTTAAAGTGCATGTGTGAGTGTCATCTCATATCATGGCATGACATGGTAGAATTTCAACCATGAATCACATATTCTTGTTTTAAATGGATAAATGTTGTCGATTGTTGCATGTGTACATTCCATATGCATTTAGGTGGAGAGTAGCCTTTGTAGGAGATACTCTATTGGGCGTAGCTCACCCAATACGGGAAAATATTTCAAGTGTGGGGTTGACACCGGCGGATGGCTCCCATTTAGAGCCTCAAGGATGAAGAGGGGTCGACTTGTGGCCTTTAAACATTTTTGTAAAACATTTGTGGAAATGATGTTTTGGACATGTAATTCTATGTAAAATATTATAATAGAACTTGTGATAACTATGTTTGATGTACAAATATATGTTATATAAGTTTTAGTTGAGTTTGGAATGGTTTGGAATAGATTGACAACAAAAAACAAGTGAAATAGGCAAAATTGGGCAGAGAGTACCAGTACTGAATACCGATACACTGTTGTCCAATGGGCAGACAGAACCGGTACGGTGTATCGCGTATCGATACGCTCTCTCTAAAAATATCAAATTTTAAAACTGTTTTACCATACTTTCGGCCTATGTTTTCCTTCCCTCCAATGATGTAAATTGATCATAATAGATTATAAATCATGGTATATTGGACCTTAGTTGAATCCAATGAATAATAAAACCCGGAATACAATTGTGAGTTACGATCCCAGTTAAGGGATTCTATCACGTGGTGCCGGGTTATGCGGCATTCATGGATATTTTTGTGGGTTGATGGGTTATCAATGTCTAATAAAGGACCCCGGATTTTGGGATTTCACATAAAGCTTATGAGATCTTTAAACTGAAGGGTATCTTTTATATTATTGCCATTAACGAGCTTATCTTTGCACTTTATTTAGTTAAACTACTTATCAATCTAAGCTCACATCACAAGCTATCAAACGTTACACTGCTTTAAACAATAACTTTACTGTTTGTTTTATTTATTTTACATTCTAAATAACTGAAAACTCTTCGTAGGATTAATACTTGGACTTAAACTGAGAAAACTATAATTTGACCACTTATACTTCTATGTATAATATATTATAATTCAAATCACATAAAAGTGCGAATCGATTATATGTACATTATAGTGGCATTTGACTATGTTTCTAAATGGGTAGAAGTAATTCCATGTAGAAAGAATGATCATAGAACAGTGGTCAAATTTTTAAAAGAGAATATTTTATCCAGATTTAGATTTCCTCGAACCATTATAAGTGACCGTGGATTATATTTTTTCAATAAAATTTTTGAAAATCTTATGAAAAAATACTCGATTTCACATAAAATATCCACTCCATATCATCCACAAACAAGTGGACAAGCTGAATTAGCTAATAAGGAGATAAAATATATCATAGAGAAAACAGTAAATCCAAATCGTAAGGATTGGTACTTAAGATTGACTGATGCGCTTTGGGCTTACTGTGCTACATATAAAACTATTTTAGGAATGTCTCATTATTGGTTTGTTTATGGTAAACTATGTCACTTGCCTATAGAATTAGAACATCGAGTATATTGGGCTATCAAAATAATGAATTTTGATATGGACAAAGTTGAAATATCTCGTAAACTTCAAATTAATGAATTAGAAGAATTAAGAAATGAAGCTTATGAAAATCTTGATTATCCAATATCTACTTAATTATTTTTGTTGTATTCCCTTAACCCCTAAATATCACCCTTTAGCATGTATAGTGTATGGATGAAGGGGAGTGTCACTCTCCTTTGGGATAGTGTCAAAAGAAAGGGCAAGGAAATTGAGAAAATGAAATGATGTTAATGTAATATGCAAAATGTATGAAATGTGTGAGTGAACAAAAGTGCTCCCCAAGCGCAAGGAGTCTTTTGAGTGTCGTGTTTTACTTGAAAAAGTATTCCAAGGTAGTCTCCTTAGGGAAGGAAAGCTCAAGTGTGTTAAGGTAATTATGTCAAAATGGAAAAGAGTAAAATCTTTTGTTTTGTATTTTGGTGAGTGAAGTTCTTAATGAAAATGCAAGAAAACAGATGTTGGTTAATCCAAAGAGGTCATTCCAATGGGAATCCCAACTCAACTCGATACCTTCCTCCAATGATGCATAGATGAACGGTAGATTCGTGGGAAGCTAGGGATAAAATGGGTGAGGATCCAAGTATAAACCGTGAGGGCCTACGGAATATCAAAGACTCACCACCACATCCACTCTCAACTCAAGGGGAGATCTCCCTAGGATTGGCTAACTAAAAATCCAGCTACTCATGAAAGAAATAAAGAAAAGCATAATGTAAAGAGACATAAAGAAGACATGAAGCATGAAAATTAAATTAATGCAAGAAACTTGAACTATAAAGAAAAATATTCAATACCCATTTTAAGCTAGGAAATGAAGAAAACTTGAAAGCAACAATGGTAGATTCAAGAACATGTAACTAAACTTGAAATATATGATACTAAAGTGCAAGGATTAAGGATTACAAGAAATTTAAAGCTTACAACAATTAAAATGGAAGGGAAAATGCAAGAACATAAATACTATTCATCATCTTCTTCATTGAGCTAAGACTACTCCTAAGCTTAGATAGCCACACTTTGAAATGGTTGTGTAATGTTGAATATATGGAGTGTGTCCTGCATTTTTGTCCATGGAGGGTCCCCTAGCATGAGTGTGCAGGCCTCCCATCAATGGGATGTTGAATGATGACTTGGACAGGCTAAGAAGACCTTAGCCTACAACCCACATGGCTGCCCCTCTTCTCTCCCATCCACATTAATGCCCTTGTCTTCAAAGTCCTCAACTAGGGTGTAGGAGGAATGTTCTTGTGTAAGGAATGTCAGGGAACAAATGAGAGAAGCATTGGTGGGACCCCCAAGCATGTGGAGGATGAAAAATAGTCATTCTGGGAACTTCTAGGAAGCGTACTGGTATTGTGTACCGGTACTATAAGCCATCTGGAGTTCGGGGTACTAGTACTGTTAAGTACCGGTACTGTTTTCTATTCTAGACCAGTTTTTGTATAATTGTCATAAATTTTGATCCAACCGTCTGATTGAGCTGAAATTTTTAAAACATACATAAGATATCCAAATCTACAACTTTTATGTTTTAGACTTTTTCAGATTTGAAGTGAATTACGGTCAAAATGGAGGAAAATCAAGGATCTACAACCAAATGGTGTGGGTGTTGGTGCCTTTGTTACCAAACACCAATGCTTCCTTGATTTCTTCACTTTTAAGTCTTCTAATCCTCATGTAATGTGTCCATGCCCTCACCACACATCCATACTTAGTTGCAAGGTTCTAAAATTCATTATTTAAGCTAAAATTACCTGCAACATCAAAAATTCAACATTTATTCATAATTTTAGCTAACTCTAAGTACTTAGATGCAAAAGTTGAGTTAAAATGCATGTAATGAGGCCGTTAAATATAAAATATTATGTGCTCATCAACAGGGTCGTATATAGGTAAGCAAGTTTTGGACTATGGGGCAATTGAAATTGGGAATTCCTTAACTGGAAATATTTTTAAAGTAAACGGTCAAAGACTTAAACCGTTCTATAATGTATTTATTCAAGATATAACTTCTATACAACTTTTTGATCCAGTTTATGAGCTTTGAATTATATATTTTTATTTAGATATAAAAATAAAAATATTAATTATTTGTTATTAGTTTGACTGTTCAGTAGTCTCATTACGCTTGTTTTGGTTAGGTGCATCTGGGTAGTTAATTGATTTTGTCTTGATATGTACAATGCTTCCCTATGAGTATCTAGAGATGATCTTAGGCTATTTTTGAATGCTTTGAGTTTTAGTATTTCTCTTGTGAAAATTTATCTCTAGTGTTGTGATTGAGCCTAATTGAAATTCGTTTCTATGCCACACATTTGACCAAACCAATGAAAATGAGAAATATCTACTTTACATTGGTTGTTCCTAAAGCTGAAAATGAGTGATTGCATAAGTAAAGCAAGTGTGGTGTGGAAATTTAAGCAAGGGATGATGGGTGTTGAAACCCAATTAAAAAAAAATGAAAATGAAAAATTACGAAAAGAAAAAAAAGGTGAGAAAAAGGAAGAATCATCAAAAGAAGAAGAAAATGTAAAGGAGACAATGGTGTGGTGATGGATTAAAGAATGAAAATCCCATAAAAAGGGAGATGTTCAAATAAAAATCTTTCACTCGGAGCAACCTTCTTTGTTATCCTACACCCGTCATTTTTTTACCTCAATATCACCCCAAGGCCCCATTATAACCCTTTAAAGTCTAAGTGATCTAGAGAAGCATGGGAGGTGCATAAATTCCCTACCCAGTGATGAGTTAAGGCTTACTACCCAATACACTAGCATTCTACTAATGAGACTATGCCAAAGTCGCTTCATTCTCATACATAAACTTCATTTTTGGATTACATGTGAGCATATTTTGTTTTGTGCACAAAAATGTGTCTCACATGTACACATGGAGTGTATGTCAGCATAACTAGAGTGATGTTCAGTGTTAAGAGTGACCTTGGTGAGTTTTGCATTGAAACTGAGTTTGACTAGCCATCCGAATGTGAATTTTATTGCGTAAATGCTCAAATTACCTGTTCAATTCACACACACATGAGTTCGAAAATAATTGTATAGGTGCATGATTTAGACTAGTATTTAAGACTATGGTATGACTATGTGCGCTTAGTTCAATCATCTGAGAAATGTGTTAGATAGCCTCATACTTGCAGAATAGGGGAATATTGCTCAAGTTTTGGGTATTTCAAATGAATGAGGAATGCCCATGTTGTTAATTATGTAATTAGATTTTTGGGTGTTCATTTTTATAGTTAAGAATAGAAATCCATTCCTTGTACGTTAAAGGCATCAAAGGTTTAAATTATTGTGCAATTTCAATAATAATTTGAGCATGGTGGTTCAAATTATGGTTCATAAATGGATTACATTTTTTGGGATGGAGCAGAGGTCATAAGTAGTGTGGTAGAATGTCTAGGGAGAGCCTGAGTTGGATTGGAGTGGAGAGGTATGCTCAGTAGGATTATTTTGGCAAACAAAGCAAAAGTGTACCGGTACGGTTCTGCTTCTGGAGTTCAGCATACCGGTACTGGTCTACTAAAACAAAAAAAAATAAGGGCTTTAAATTTAAATCTTTCGGGGAAGCCTTCATTTTCCACCTCTAATTCCAACCCTAAACCTCTCCCTCTCACTTCAAAACATCACAAGCCCCCAAATATCATCTTCCCTCTTTCAATCCATAAACTCGTTCTCTCTTTAAGCCCTAATTTTGTGCATTCAACGTCTGTGAACCCTAGGTGCTGAATTTCTCCAATCCTCAAAAATTTTCAAATATCTCTAAGGAATCTCTAATGGCTTATCATTTAGAGGTTTGTCTTGAGGCCATAGGCCAGTTTGAAGGTCTTCTCCGGCTTTTCCTTGCATTCTTCTCGATAGGGGCACTGTTGCTTTGCATGGCCCAAACCAAGACACCTGGACCTGGGCCCAATTTATCTCCACCCAAGGATCCCACTAGCCAAAAGAGAAGTGGGGAAGGGTCAAGCAAGGATCCAAATGTGCAAAGAAATAAAGCTAGGGGGAGGCACGACGTAAGTGGATTCAGGGGAGGAGTGTCACTTGTGAGCGGCACCTTGACCGCCTCTCACTCACCCTAATGTATGAGGCTGTTAAAATCATTGAGGGGTATGGCATGAGAGTTTGGTTCAAGCAAGTCTAGGAATATAATTTGTCAATGGTTAAGAGTTTCTACCAATTGCTCCGGTTAGTTAAGGTGAACGAAGTGGAGGTGTTGAGAAGCAATGTGCGGGGCAAGGTATTCGACGTGACCCCCAATGTCATTGCCACTCTTCTTGGAGGATACAAGAGGTCACCACCCTTCCCGTCTATCTACCCTCACAACATCACTAAAGCCAAGACTAAAGAGGAGTTTGTGGCTCTAATGTATGAGGACCCCACTAAATTCAAGAGACTTTTCCAAAGTGGAGGGTAGAAGCATCTGATGGGATTCTGAACAAACTCCTCCATTACAATCTACTATCAAGGGCTACTAAAAAGAAGCTGAATATGGAGAAGTTAACCCAATTAGATGTCGTCATTCCAAAAGAAATGATCGACTTTGCACTCTTCATAAGGGATGTGATGAAAGATTTTTCGGTGACCACAAAGCCAATGAACAATTTTCCATTAGAGTTTGGAAACCCAGATGTGCAAACACTTCAATGTCAAGGAATAGGCATTTGACAAGATCACTCCTCTCGAGACCGAGGCTATTGGCAAGACCAGTAGTAAAAAGAGAAAATCAATGAGTAAGGGGGAGCGGGCTAGTACATTAGGGTCTGATTCTGAGGCTCCTAGCCCATCCTCATCCACTAGGCCATCCACAGCTGCACCAGCATGCTCAACAGTCCAACGTCTTGATTCAATAGCGGCATCAATGCAAGGGATGATGGTCATGGTGCGAGGGATATTCCTGCATACCATCCCTGGGAAGCCCATCCCATAAGTCCCCACTTCACTATCCACTGCTCCCTCTACTTCTACCGCCTCTACCTCCAAAGCAGTTGAGGAAGAGGAGGATGATGATGGTGCAGAAACTAAAGAGTCTACGGAAGGTGAGGAATATGATGAAGGTGAAGAGTTCGGGTAGGATGAAGACTCCGATTACAATGATAAGGGAGAGGGGTGTGTAGTAGGGTTTTGTAGGTGTTGGATTGTATACAGTTAGTATAGTGTTGTGGAGTCGTAGGCTATTTTGTTTCTTTTGATGTCCTACCTCATGTACCTCAACTTCAAGACATGTTAATGAAAAACCACAAGTTCTTGTTCAATTGTGCCTATGTAATTTTTTTAATTGCAGTATGATTTTTGCTTTTTGATTAATTGATTGAATTGGTTGTTTAAATGGATTAGTGTATGTGGTTCTCCTTATCTGGTTTGGAAAATAAATTTTGCTAAGGGACTAGCAAAACCCAAGTTGGGGGTGTGATTAGCACAAAACTTTGTATACTTTTATATGCTAATCATCTTATTTTAATTGTTATTGGAGATTAAATGGTGGGAATTGGGCTAATTGAGTTCTTAACGATGATATTTGGTGTTTGCAGTTAAAAAGTGATTAATGAGGCTTCTTAATGCCTTTCCAAATGAGTTGAGGTGAATAAGGATGAAAGAATGGCTAGAGGAAAGCTCAGGAGTGAAGAAAGCTGCAAAATCAGACAAGGAGGTAGAAGGGTACCAGTATCCAGTACCAGTACAGTTTGGCCATTGGAACATAGCGTACCGGTACACAAAACTAGTACGGTCATGCTACTAGAGTTCGACATATCGGTACGCTTTGCTAAATCTTCCCCAATCTCTGTAACTCAGGTCTGTCGTTTTGAGGGTCCCACCATCAAGTCTCTCACACTTCTTTGATACGCCCACAACACTATACACTCCATTCACACTTCTCTTTGGACTTTTGGGAGCCAGGGTGATCAATGAGGAGAGAAAAGAGAAGGGAGCTGGGTATCTAGACAAGGTCTGCAACCCCTTTGTTCAGTCTATTCCTCCTGCACCCCTATAGATGGAGGCCACTTCTGGAGTCTAGGGACCTCTCCAAGCATGTTTTTGGGAAGCCCAGTCTCCATTATTCAATATTCCATACACTACACAAGATATAGAGAGAGAAGGTATGGGTAGAAGATGATGAATAGTGTTTTAGAGACATAAAGTGAGTTTTTTGCATTTCTTTCAATAGATTGTCTTGTAATCCCTTGTAAGAATATTTTAAGCTTCATTGAATGTCTTTAATACTATTGCCTGCAAGTTCATTCCAAATTTAATCTCCTTTTAAAGCTTTCTGTAACACCCCAAAATACACCCTGGACGGCATTATATTCTAATAACCCTTTAAGCATGAGAGCACTAATTAATCCATCAACATTACATCAATCATTTATATTGTAACAAAATTCGGGTAGAGTCTCTCTCTTGTACGGGGAGCTCTACCACAAAAAATCAACCTGTGCAATTCTACTATAATGACCACACCGGGTCCATTTGCTTACCATAAAAATTAATTCACCAAACTTACAAGTCATCCCAAAAGAATAGGCCAAGCTATGGC
>CM042199.1:23810617-23920267 GCA_023539305.1 Ilex asprella | reverse complement strand
GTACCGGTACTAATCAGCAGACAGATTCTTCCTCCGTCTACCAAGTTTCCAATGCACTTCCTATTACCTTTCCCAAGGTTTTTCGACCTTCCGGATTCAATGGAAACCTTATCTTTACCTAAAAGTATTTAGAAATTCATCTAATCCCCATTTTCATGTTTCAACGTCTCTAAAGCTCAAACTTGCCAATCAATGTGCGTCTCTAGTATTTATCCTAGTATTAAAAATCTATATGGTTTATCCTTCCCTTATTATACATATCCACACATTCACAACAATATTTTATTATGGATATATCTATACAAATATAGAAAAAGAAAATACGGGGTGTTACAGGTAAACAACTTCTACACTACAACAAAAAGGGCTCATGTTAATTCGGATATGAGCTTGCACCCACTGATTTTTTTTATTATAATTTTTTTTTGGTGTGCAAATTCCTCTCCAAACCAATCTATCCCACAATACAAAAGATAATCATCAAAAAATCTCAACCAAAAAGAGGTGTATGCAAGTTTATGCAATGCTACAAATGGAATATACAATTTCTCTTTAAGAGTTTCAACACTTAACTCCATTTCAATGCCCTTCCTAAATTGAAAAATGTGAATCTCAACACCACTCATAGATGGCAAAATGACATTGGACTCATTTGCCTCATGTGAGATAATAACTTCATCAATTTTTTCACAAAATAGACTGGTGGGAGATTCAACATCAATACATTGACTATGCATTCCATTGAGATGGTCATCCTCAATACATTGACTATGATCAAGTTTTTGTTCTTCATGCATAGTAATTATAGCATTAGTCAATGCAAAATTTTCATCTCTAATTTCAAAAATTTGTTGGGCTTCTTGGGCATTGACTTCCATTTGTTGGGTATTGAATTCTATTTGGTATTGCATAAAATCGCACAAAATATTTTCCAATTCTTATTCGGTTGAGTCCTCATATATTGGATAATGGTAAAATTCATTTGGTGGTTTGAGATCAGATGCAAAATTATAAGGTTCATTCTTTCAACCATAACTCGGATAACTTGGTGTAACATAGTGGTAGGGGTAAAAGTTTTCGAAGGCAAAAATTGAATTTGAACCTTCGCATGCAAAATCTTGAACAGAATAATTTATCGGGCACTCACTAGTGATATGTGTCCATACTCATCACAAATCTCACACACATTTTCAAAATAAGAGGCATTTAATACATTTTCATAAAAATTATAAGACATTACATAAAACACAATCTATTTACAAACTATTTACAAAAGAGACGACATACCTTGGCCCATGAAGAAAATCACAAGACTTACCTATGCCATCTCAATTCACCTTCGAACTCGACGCTTAACCTTCCCCAGCAACGACGTCAAAAATGTTTGATGGTTTTTGTTGTTGTTCCTAACCTCCTAACATCATCCCTCAATGTGGGTATGGCTTATAGGCAAAAGGGAATGTCACTCTTCCCCAGAATGGCATCAAAAGAAAGTGTAACGAAATGGTGAAAATGATATGTATGAAATAGAGAAAGTATGAACAAAAGTGCTTCCCAAGCGCAAGGAGTCTTTTGAGGGTCATGTTTTACTTGGAAAGTATTCCAAGGTCATCTCCTTAGGGAAGGAAGGGAATTGTGTGAAGGTGATTTTGTAAAAAAAGAAAATGTAAAATCTTTGTTGTTTGAATTTTGGTGGTTTTTTCTTGATGAAAATTAAAGAAAATAAGTGTTGGCTAATTCGAAGGTATCACCCCACTGGGAATCCCAAATCAAATTGAAACCCTCCTTTAATGGTGCATAGATGAACGATTGATTCGTGGAAAATTAGGGATGAAATGGAGGATCCAAGCATAACCCGTGACCAAGCCTACCGGATATCAAAAACTCACAACCACATCCACTCTCAACCCAGTCAAACTGAACCATCGTACACCAAGAGGAGGAAAGAAAATGAGTTAAAATGAAAAATCCAAGAGGAGGTCTCCCTTGAATTAGCCAACTAAAAATCTAGTTATTCATAATCAAAAGAAAGAAATGCATAATGTAAAGAGACATAATGAAGAAATGAAAATTGAAACTTAACTTAAAGAAAGAAAACTTAAACTAAAAAGAAAAATATTCAATACCAAATTTAAAACTTGAAATGCAGAAAACTTAAATACAACAATGGTAAAATCTAGAACATGTAACTAAACTTGCAAAGTACTTGTAATAAATGACATTAACGACATTAAATGAAGATTACAAAAGTCTTACAATAAATTAAAAGTGAAAGGATGGAAGAAAATGCAAAAAACTAAGGGCCTGTTTGGTTTGCATCTCAAAAAATAGTATCTGAAAACTATTTTTGAGAAGAGTTTTAAGAAAGTGTTTTTTAAAATTTGTAGATTGCAAAAGATGTTTGGTTATATATTTTTTACAATAGTTTTAAAGAACAAAAATTATAAAATTTGTTTGGACAACAATCCACAATTCTCATATCTCTTCATCTATCTGTCTCTCTGTTTCACTGTACATCAAGACCACCACTGAAACCACCGAAATCGACAACCACCACCAACCCACAACCTCCACCCAAAACCTACAACCACCACCAAAATCCACAACAACCGAAACCCACAACCACTACCAAGATCCATAACATGAACAAATTTGTCGATCCAGATCCATAACATGAACAGATTGAGAGAGAAGCACAGATTTGACGAACCCAACCTCTGGTATACGATGAAGAAGACGAATCTAGTTGTCGAAGAAGACCCACAAGTTGCCAGAGAAGATTCAGTTGCCGGAGAAGACCATAAAGCAACCCACATCTGCGTTGTGTATGTGTGTGTGTAAAAAGGGAAAACACTAAACTGTGTCGTCGGATAGCTCTAGTTTCGTCGGAGAAGACCTTTCGCCGGAGAAGACACTGGTTGTATGTGTGTGTTCATTCTGTGACTTCTGCCTGAGAGGCTGTGTGTGTGTTCATTTTTCGGCTTCTGCCTGAGAAGCAAAGTGGAGAGCGAGAGTGTGTCAAGGAGAGACGAAGGCAAAAAAAAAAGCCTATATATTTTGACTAGTTTTGCTGCTAAGGGGATTCGAAGAGGAGACCTCATTAAAGAGTGAGATTGTTTTCCTTGTTTTCTATTTTTAGCTTAAAAACTCAGAAAACATCTAAATGTTGTTCTCTAATTTTTGTTCTCAATTCCCATTTTTTTTGAAAAATTGTTTTTGAAAATTTCTGTCCAAACAGCATCTCAAAAAATTTTGTGTTTTGAGAACAAAAAACTGTTTTCAAAACACAAACCAAACACGCCCTAAGTTTTCTATCCACTATTCATCATCTTCTTCCTTGGACTACTCCTAAGCTTAAGTAGCCACCCCCTCAAAGCTTGTGGAATACTGAATATATGGTGTGTGAGTCTTTAATTTCGTCCATGGTTGTCCCCCTAGGTGTGTGAAAGGCCTCCCATCAATGGGAGGTTGATTTGAATGCTTGGAAAGCTAGGACAAGTCTAGCTTGCAACTCCTTTGGCAGCCCCCTTCTCTTCTATCCCCATTATTGTCATTGCTTCCAAAGTCAAAACATGCGTGATAGGAGGCATGTAGATGTGTAAGGGAAGTCAGGGGCAAGTGGAAGAATCATAGGTGGGACCCTCAAGCAAATGGAGAATGAGATGCAAGCGATCTAGGCATTTTGGGCTGTTTCAGTACAGCGTACTAATAGGTCGAACTCCAGTAGGTGAATCCTACTGGTATGCCTTCTGCTCCAGACCAATTTTCATAGAATTTTCATAACATTTGCTTCATCCATCCGATTGAGCTGAAATTTTGATACAATACAGAAGACATCTAGATCCACAACTTTTATGCTTTAAAATTTTTCAGATTCAAAGTGTTTCATGGTCAAAAATAGAAAAAATGGCGATATTGTGTCAAAACATTGGGAAACCAGTGGGCTAAACCTTCCAAATTGCATTTTTCTTAGTTTCTTCACCTTCCAAGCCTCCCAATCCTCATTGAATGTGTTCATCTCTTCACCACTCATTCAGACTTAGTTGCAAGGTTATAAAATTCATCATTTACACTATAATTACCTACAACATCAAAAATTTAACATTATTCATAATTTCAGCTAACTCTAAGTAGTTAGATGCAAAGTTGAGTTAAAATGCATGTAATGAGGCCGTTAAATATGCAATATTATGCGCTCATCACACTCCCATATGCTAAATTAGTTTCTCAGATATGCAGGAACAAAGGTGTGAATATTTATCTGTCATGGAAAACAGTGGAACGATTTGTACCACTATATAAAACTTCATTGAAAAAGAGTCATGCAGGATATCCCGAAGAACAACCCAAAGCACCACTTCCACCACAAGATGAGACATTCCCAGTACCAGAAGAATTTTTTCCACAAGAACAGCCTCCTCCACTACAAGAAGATCAACCATATGTACCAGTGAATGACAGAACTGACAGACAAATTTTTCTAGCATTAGAAACCACTATAAATCAACTCAAACAACGTATGGATGATTATGAAAAAAATCAGGTTGAGATGTTGAGGCTACTAAGAGAACATTTCGGTGGAGGACCTTCTACTTCATAAAGACTAGAAATTCTACAAAAACTTTGCTATCTTTCACTCATCCTTTATTTTATGCACTTGAACTTTAATAATTGTCTTGAACGTTGTTTGTTTTAAACTTGTTTGTTTTGAATTTATGTGTGCTTAAGTTAGTTTTTATTAATTATGAAACTCATATTTATTAAGTTTGGAGGATTACTTCATATTATTCACAGTTTAATTATGTTAATATTCTCATGCTTAGCAAGAATAACCTTTATCTGATCACGGGGGATTTTTATATTTTAGTTGTATATTATCTTAATATTTTTGTCTAGACTTACTCTTATAAGCACAAACAGATTTCTTTATTTCAAAAATCTTGTGAAATATTACACTATTTACATATATAGTGGAGATGTATAACCAATTGAAGAATTTGAGTCAATCTTTCTTAGAGAGATATTCTACATCTACTCAAATGAGAATTTTCGATTCAACAATAAATAAATAATCTCATTGATTTTGTATTGATTAGCACTTGTTAGATTATATTTTTAGCATTGTCTATAAAATTCTTTTATATTGAAATTATACAGATTCATGATTTCAAGAAAATGATCTTAGATCATCTTTGATTAATCTTAAGCCTTAACCATTTCTTTTATAAAATTATATCCTTAGTTAGCCGTGATTAAGCCTGAAAAAGTATAAATTCTTTTCATGACACCCGAAAAAGACCTAATCTACATAAAAATATATTAAACCTACATTTGTTACATAATTTTCTTTCACCCTCTTTTAAATCAATACGATACAAAAAAGCATAAGATGAAAGGGATAAAAAAAGAGCCAAGAAAGTGAAAAATAGAAAAAAAATGAACATACAAAGTCTTAGAAAGGAAGATGTGTGCCACAACATAAAAGGGTAGCTTTTGAATTCCACTGATGTCATTTCTTAAACCCTAAACTGATGGCCAAATTACAACCTAAAAAAAGTCTTTTTTTTATTCCAGAAGTTATACACCTGCATTAATTCTATCAAAAAAGGAGAATGTTAATAATATGTTTAATATTGTGTTAATATCCTTTCATGAGATTATGTCAAATTCTAATTTCATTCAAAAAACCGTTCTTTTGATATGTTACATGTGATATTATTTGATTTGTTAATAATATTCTAATAACATGTAATCACTGAGTGAATAATCACTATAACATATGTATATTCCTTGTTGAGTGTATTCCAGGAAATGATTGACATCAAGACTACCATAAAAGATGGTAATATTTTTTAAGTAATTTTTGAAATAAAAGAAATCATTACACACACGCACAAGTTTTATAAAAATATATAAATAATGTCACAACTAACGTGTGTTACTCTTATAAGTGATCAGAAAAAGGAAGTATTCTAGCAATGCACAAAGAATATTGATTTAATTTTTTATTTGTAAAGAATATGAATTATGAACTCCTAACTACTAAAGTTCGTATGTAGTTTCACTAAAAACCTTCACGAGACAAAACTCATCCACTATGAATCACTTTGGGGTTTAAGGGCTTGTTGTATATGCTAAATGCAATCATGAAAAAATCTACGAAAATGATTTTACATTTGTTGATATTTTGTTTTTATTTCATCAATAGTTTTTATATTTACTAGAGACTAGTAAAGTTTAAGTTGGGAGGTGTGATTAACCCTAATTTGTATGTGAATTAAAATAATTAATAACTAATTTTGTGAGATAAAAAAGTTAAAAATTGTATATTAGAGTTTGTGCGTAAACTAGGGTTTATGTGCGTAAATGTTTGAAATTCAGGGTTTTGTGCGGAATTGCTGAAAACTACAAGGGACAATCTATCAAAACTTGAAAAAACAAGGGATGAATGTGTAAAATAACCAAGAATTAGTCAGCAAGAGGATCAGGATCAAATTCCAGCAAATCACCACCGTCCAGACGGTGCTTCCAAATGATGCATGTCAATCCTCCACCTCCTGCTTGATCTTTTGCCTATATATATGCATGCCTTCTTCACTTCAGTCGGGTGGTCTGGACTGCGAGAGGAGAGCTCTAGAGGAAGTTCAGAATAGAGAAAAAAGAAAGAAAAAGAGAAAGTCATAAAACAATCTAGTCCATCCTACTCTCCAGCCAAAACATTGTATTTCTACATTTATGTTATATATTTTGCACAGGATATTTCTTGCAATAGATTTGAAGTAGCAGTCACCTATATGGTGAGCCTGCAACAATCCATACGAGTCAGAAAAGGGGTCGGGTGAACACCCAGCTTATTCCTTCCGAAGGTTAAGTCAATATATACTTCGAGGGGTTCAACACTCAAATATTCTAAATCCTAGTTTAATATTGTGTACCTTTGTTCATCTTTCTCACTAGTATTTACACCTGGAATAACAAAGAGTGCAAGGGCGTAAAGTCCTATCTCAGCATTAAATGTCTATCACTCTTACCCATGCATGATGAGTGTTTTCCAAATAAGTCTCTGTGTCAACAATGCTCGGGCGATAGATCAAGTCCTCGGTGCCAGGCCGAGAACCCTTGGCTATCCTCGAGCACTTAAGTGCCTCTAGTCGGCGTCTGACACCTACTCTGGGGTGTCCGACACTAGGCAGATAGTACCTCGATTCTAGCGCCCAATGTAATTGGTCATTCATGTTCGTACTCATTACCGTCAGTTTGAGTCTCCAAGGATGTGGTGGCTCATTAATTGTCCTGTCTCAGTTACTCACATCGCCATAAATGCACGTCATGTCGCCTCAAATGTTGGTGTTAGTAGGTGCACTTGGCTCCTCCAAGTCATACTCCCTCGGCGCCTTCTGAGCTTCATATTGGTTACACCTTTACACGTGTCAACCTGGGGGCTGTTGAGCCGCCTAGAGTCCCTCTAACTACCCCCCAAGCCTCCGTTCTTTTTACGACATGGGATAGCTAGCACAAGGAGATTGGTGGCTTGCCTGTCACGTCCATTAAGTTGGGGCGGTTACTTGTACGTCAAGAGTCGCTCTTTTCAAATCCACTAATGATTGCGCCTCTTTCGATTCCCGCCCCTTCCTCAGGTTATAAATAGATAATGTGAGAGCAATTTGAGGACTTTTACAATCCTAAACTTCTTTATAGCAATCAACTCCCGAGCACTCTACTTCAAGCCCCCGAGCACTCTTTTTGAAGATCATCTGTAAGTACTCCTATTTCCTCAAACCTGATTCTCATTTCCTCTACATTTCTCCTTAGAACTCACCAATGACCAGAACCCGTAGAACAGTGGTGGATGACCCAGCCCCAACTAGGAATCATAGGTTAAAAAAGATCGTCGTTAACGAGGACAACATTCAAGCTTTTAGGGTTAAATACCATATCCCCGAACATGTCTTTACCTTCCCTTTCAATGCTCAGTACCATAGTCCAGTCCAAGGGAGTGTAGAAATGATGCCTTTTTATACCAAGGCCATCATAGAAGGGGAACTCACATTTCCCCTCCATCCTTTCCTGCTGAAGATGCTGATGCAGCTAAGTCTATTCCCCCTCCAATGTGGTGTGAATTTTTTTAGGATAGTAATGGATGTAGTTGCAATAAATGCTCGGTTGGGGGTGGACATAGGAGTAGATGAGATCCTTTTCTACTATGACCTTAGGTTAGTCTCAGGGGGCAGGTATTATCTCCAGGCCCAGGACCCCTTGATGTACTTGGTCACTCACATGCCTACCTCGAACAAGGGGTATGTTGATGATTTGATCATGCTAAGCGGAAGCTGGGAATAAGGGGATGGGCTCGAGTATAATGGATTGTTCCTCCCCAAGGTGCCGAGAGAAAAAGGTGTGTTTCGTGTAAACTAATATATGTTCGGCGCTATATCATTAGTGCCTTTAATCTTAATTTCTATTTTTGAAGAAGGATATCGGCTTGTTGCTGCCCAGCCCTTGAGGTCCCAAGTTAGATTTGAGGAATTACTGAAAGTCTAGTCCTCCGACTCTCGAGCGGCCCATGACCTACTCGGCTACCTTCCCACTTAAAGCCGATTCTCCCAAATCTCCCCTCCATTCGATCCTTCACGCTGGTTAGACAATTCTTCGTCGGGAGAGGAGGAAAAAAATCTTGAAGACCTCGACCAAAACTCTAAGGAAGCCCCTTCTGCAACCGAACCCCCTGTCATTTCCGACGACAAGTTCAATGCTCCACCCCTTAATGCTGCTGCAATGGAAGCAGCTGCAACTCGCCAGAGAGTTAGGCTCTCGGGATTTGTTGGGACTTCCAAAACAACGCCAACACTACCTCCACCATCTTCATCCATCCAACAGCCACCTCCGCCATCACCGCGCCCTCTGCACCCCAAGGACTCGGCCATTCCCCCGAGGGGCCTTGCCCTCCTGCTAAGTATGGATGTGTGGTGAAGGCATGGACACATTACATGAGGATTTGGAGGCTTAAAAGTGAAGAAATCAAGGAGGTATTGGTGTTTGGTAACAAAGGCACCAGCACCCACACCATTTGGTTGCAAAGCCTTGGTATTCCTTTATTTTTACCATGATCCACTTTGAATCAGAAAAAGTGCAAAACATAAAGGTTGTAGATCTAGATGTCTTATGTTTTGTGTCAAACTTTCAACCTAATTGTACAGTTAAATCAAAAGTTATGATAATTCTACAAAAATTGGTCCAGAGCAGAAAACAGTTCTGGTATGCAATACTAGTACTGAAGAGTACTAGTACTGCACATCGGTACCCCAAACTCCAAAAGACTTACAGTACCGGTACGCTTCCTAGAAGTGCCTAGAATGACTATTTTTCATACTCCACTTGCTTAGGGGTCCCACCTACACTTCACCCACTTGCTACCCAACATTTTATGCACATCTTCATGCCTCCTACACCCTTGATGAAGACTTTGGTGGCTTTGCATTCAATAAGGAGAGAGAGAAAAGGGTGAAGCTTAGGTGTGCAGGTTAAGCATGTGCTGGCCTATCATACCTAGCTCTTCAGGCCCCTATTTTCATTTCTTCTTTATTGCTCTTTACATTATGTATGGCTTATCTTTTATTATGAGTAGCTAGATTTCTAGTTGGCTAATTCAAGGGAGATCTCCTCTTGGGTTTTCCATTTCAACTCATTTTCTTTTCTCTCTTGGTGTACGATGGTTCAGTTTGACTGGGTTGAGAATGGATGTGGTGGTGAGTCTTTGATATTTTGTAGGTCTGGTCACGGTTTATGCTTGGATCCTCACCATCTCATCCCTAGCTTCCCACGAATCAATCATTCATCTATAAACCCTCATAAGAAGGTTTCGAGTTAAATGGGCATTCTCATATGGTGAAGATCCAATCATAAACCGTGACCAAGCCTACAGAATATCAAAGACTCACCACCACATCCACTCTCAACCCAGTCAAACCGAACCATCGTACACCGAGAGAGAAAAGAAAATGAGTTGAAACTAAAAAATGTAAAATATTTTTGTTTGTGTTTTAGTGTTTGAAGTTTGTAAATGAAAATACAATAAGAACAAGTGTTGGCTAATCAAAAAGGTTTACTCCAATAGGAATGCTCAATCAACTTGAAACCTTCCTCCGAGGGTTTATAGATGAACTATTGATTCATGGGAAGCTAAGGATGAGATGGTGAGGATCCAAGTATAAACCGTGACTAGGCCTACGAAATATCAAAGACTCACTACCATATCCACTCTCAACCCAATCAAACAGAACCACCGTACACCGAGAGAGAAAATAAAATGAGTTGAAATAGAAAACCCAATAGGATATCTCCCTTGAATTAACCAACTAGAAATCTAGCTACTCATAATAAAAGAAAAGACATACATAATGTAAAGAGACGTAATGAAGAAATGATGCATGAAACTTAACTCAATACAAGAAAACTTAAACTAAGAAGAAAAATATGCAATACCCATTTTAAAGCTTGAAATGAGTAAAACATAACATAACAATGCTAGAAACTAAGACATGTAACTAAACTTGGAATAAACTTGAAATAGCTAAAATTAAAGTGTAAGGAATGAAGATTACAAAAGTATGAAAGCTCACTACAACATAAATGGAGAATAAAATGCAAAAATTTAAATTTCTATTACACTATCCATCATCTTCTTCATTTGATTTTCTAAGCTTAGGTAGCCACACTTAATGGAATTTAAGTTCCTAATAATCCAACAACCTGATACATTAACTAATGCTATAATTGGTATACATGATGAAAAACTTCTTAAGCATAGTTAATGTATTTATACTTAGCATTATTCAAGCATAAACCGTGACCAGACCTACAAAATATCATAGACTCACCACCACAAAATCACCTTCACACACTTGAACTTTCTTTTCCTAAGGAGACAACCTTGGAATACTTTTTCAAGTAAAACACGACACTCAAAAGACTCCTTACACTTGGGGAACACTTTTGTTCACACACATTTCTTTCCATTTTTTTTGCATTCTCACGTTGCATTAACATCATTTCATTTCCCCCATTTCCTTACCCTTTATTTTGACACTATCTCAAGGAAGAGTGACACTCCCCTTCATCCATACACTATACATACTAATTGGTGATATTTAGGGGTTAAGGGAATATAACAAAAATAATCAAGCAGGTGTTACTATGTAGCCTGGAATTATGTCATCAGTAAATTATCAACTTGCCGGTTGAATAAACACGGTGTCCAACAGTATGGCTTGACCTCCAAAGGGCACTGATTATGTTTAAACTGTTGCATGGTACAATTTTCATATTAATAACCCAAGCAATCCTCTTGAATGGCTTGTCCTTCTGGATTACTAGGGTTGTTTAACTGATACATAACATTAAACTAACAATTGAGTAATTCAAGTATCCCTCCTGAATGGCTTTGTCCTTCTGGTTTATTTGAATTAATCAATTGATGCATATGCCTACCAGCTAACCTAAGAAGTTGATGTGCTATGATTTCGTATGCATATACTTATGATAATATTGCCAATTAAGTAATTTCAACGATCCTCATGAGTAGCTTGATCTTCTGGATTACTTGAATTAGTTAATTGTCACTAATACCACTAGCTAACCTAAGAAGTTGTTGTGGTATCTTGATATACATCAAACCTACCAATTGACTTCCTAAGTGACAGGAAAAGTTAATTGTTGTAAGGTGGCATTTTTAGTATTTAACCAATATAAAGCATATGAGATCCTTAAACTGAAAAGTATTTTATATTATTGTCTTTTAGCAATTTATCTGCAAACAAAAGTTCAATTAGACTAGCTATCAATCTAAGCTCACATGACAAGCAATCTCACATTACTCTGTTGCTACAATAACTTCACTATTTCTATTTTATTTCCTAATTATTAAAACTCTTCGTGGAATCGATAATTGGACTTAAAATCAAGAAAACTATAATTTGATCACTTATACTTGGGTGTATAATATAAATTAGATCACTAAAATAAGTTTGAATCATTCAGTCTGTCATAGTTCCTCTCCAAATTGGCTACTCTTTGAGCCTCTTGTCATTTATTGGCTCATAGGGGTTCTTAATCATGATTGTCTCCTTTGTTTACTCCTTACTGATTTTGCTCTCATGGGAGATCATCTCTAGTTACATTAGTTGATCTAGTAATCACCATCCACAACTTTATTTTAGTGAATCATAGAAAATGCCAGAGATATCCAGTTATTTCCCACAGATGACCCCAAATTGTTGGTGTAGAAATCTATCCAACCCTTATGCAAGTTGATGAGCTGGTCTCCTTAGTCCTTGTTGATTAACATAGAATATTGCATATTAAGTATGCCTATTATACCCTTTTATACTTGCTTTTGTTGTGAATTTGGGGCAAAATACGACGAATCAAACAATTAATGATGTTAATGTATATTGTAGGTAATGAGTTGAATATGGCTTGAGTTAAGCCCCCATCATAGTTTTTAAAGCCAAAGGAGATGAGGGGGTGGCTTAATGGGAGGTTTGGAAGGTGAAGAAATCAAGAAAAAACAAATTGGAAGACAACCTTCTAGAAGGTTTAGCCCTCTAGAGTTGGTTCTATCTCAAGACCTTTCGAAAGGTTTTACCTACTGGAATAAACCTTCTGAAAGGTTTGCATCGACCTTTCGGAAGGTTTTTCTCACTAGATTGTTGTTTTCTCTGTTCCTACCTAAACATTATGGAAGGTTTGCAACGACCTTCCAAAAAATTCTGCCCAAAATGTCAGACAACCTGTAACTCAAGCTCTACCATTTGGGGGTCCCACCTATGATTCTCCCACTTGTCCCCTGACATCTCTTACATGCATACATGTCTCTCTATACTTAAGGTTGGACTTTGGAGGCCCAAGCATTTATGAGGAAGAGAGAGAAGAAGGAAGTCTGGGGAGTTACAAGCTAGGCTTATCCTAGCCTATCCAAGCCATCATCTCAGCCCCCCAAATGATGGGAAGCCTCTAACACAAACCTCCATGGACGAAAATGAATGGACTCTTGACATTTTTTATTGCATTATTCAACATTATAAAGAGAGAAGCTCAAGGAGGAAGACATTGTTTAAGAGAGAGAAGTTGTAATTTTTGCATTTCTTCTACCCATTTCACTTGTTGTAAGCTAGAATACTCATTATAATCTTCATTCAATGCACTTTAAAAGTGGGGAATTGTTGGAGTTTTTACAGATAAGGAAAAGCAAATTATTAGGATTTAGCGTACTCCAAGCTTTTACAGTACTGTTAGAACTCAACAAATTTGCTAACGATAATATTTTTAAAAGATGGGGCAGTGTTGTAGTTTTTCCATAACAATAATTAATTTTCTCCCACATCAATGGGTAAAATAATAAATTTATAAACTAATGTGCTTCAACTGAATTATAATATCATCTTTCCAGGAGTTATTATAATTGGCTTAATAGTACGGATATGACGTACTATTCATAAATATATTTGAAATAAGCCTATATATAATGCAAACTATTTTTTGCAATCAAATGCAATATAACGTTGGATTAGAGAGTTTTTAATCTGTTATGATTCTGTAATTCATCCTTTAATATTGCAATCACACGATCACTCAATGTATTAAAAGCGTTACAATGTGGCCCTTCTGTTAATGTCTATTACTTATTTCGTTAAGAACCATGCCACTGGAGTTAAAAGAATGAGAAACAAAGTTAACAGAAATGCCACATTATAACACTTTTAATATATTACGAGTGAAATGTGAGAAATTTAATTTTTAAGGATATAGAATAATCTTTTTTAAAATCTTTTAGATGGTACACAGTGTAATTTCTCCAAAATATTTATATTAAAAACACTTGATTCCCCAATAGAAAATAGTGCAAAGCGTAATTCCCCCTAAATATTTATATAAAAACACTTAGGGGCCGTTTGGATCCCCAATTTGGGTGGGATTAGAGGAGGGATTGGACTAAAATTGTGAAGGGGACCCACATATCCTTGGTTTGGGTATAAAGAGATAGGATTTTAGTTGTGATTCAAAACCTCGTCAATAGCTTTTGAAGCCCATAATCCCCTCTTTTGCTGGATAGTTGAAACCCATAGGAAGTGTGAGATTTAGAAGTTAGTTGGTAGAATTAGTTGTGATATTACTAAAACACCCTCCACAATGATCTTTTAGGGTTTTTATCTTTTTTTCCTTTCACTTTCACTTTCACCCACTAGTCCCCCTCTCTTTTGTAATCGACGCTTGCTTGGTCCTAGCTCTCATCTACCATCTCTCTCTCTCTCTCTGTATATCTGTGCAGTAGGGAACACTCAAAACAAACATTGTGTGATTTTAGGCTTAAACCAGTTGAATATGTAGACCGTTGCGCCTCTCTCTCTCTCTCTTTCTTTTTTTCCCCTTTCTTCATATGTTGTATGTTCGTATAGAACTCTCCAGCAATGAGAGGATATCATATTCAAGCAAATCTAGTTGGATCTGATCTACTCTGTGTCTCGATCTGATATGCTCTTTCTCTCCTCTAATTTGCTCTTTGTCTCTGTCTCTAGATCATTCTCTCTCTCTCTCCTCCATTTCTTCATCGACCTTGGCAGCAAGAAGATTTCTCTCTCGCTCTCTTTTTATTCCCACCTGTTTGTTACTAGTTTGAAACAAAAGACTAGCATAGTGATGATATTAAACATATTCAATATAATTTATACAAAATAGAACAGTGCCTTTTTACGACCAAACACTACTTGCATATAATTTTCTGATTATGCCCAACTTCTGGGCGTAGTTCCTCTGCTGTTTTCCAGGAACAACACGTTGTGGTGAGAAGTAAAATGTCACATTTTTACACAGTTTTGAACAACCAAAAAAATAGAATTTTGCACAGCCTAAACTCTTTTTTCCCCCACAATAACAAAGCAGTTATACTAGGAAGTTTGGCATTATTTAACAATAAAAAATATTAATGTATAAGGTTAGCAATTTTAGACATGCCAACAAAAAAAAAGGTTGAATTTAGTTTTAGAGAGTTTAGATGGATAAATTAATTAAACTCAATAGATAAAAACGTCAACATATTTCATAAAAATAAATGCATATCTTTTAAAATTAAGGGTGACAAACGAACTATGTTGTATTGTGTTCGAATTATATTATTTCAAATTCATGTTGAGTACTAATTAACTTGTGCGTTGAGTACTAATTATCATTAATTCAACTCATTTAGGAATTATTTTATCGTGAAGTTTATATCACATCAAATTCATTCTGTGTAAAAGTCTTATTTAGAGGTTTTTTTTGTCATCTTTAGTTAAATTTGTATTGACCTATATGTAATAGGGTACGTCGAGTTCACCCATTTACCACAAAAAATATGCTATAGCAAAATCTAGATTTATAATTTTCGTATTAATATTTTTATGTTCACAGATCATGGCAAGATTACAATATAGACTTCGTAAATTTGTGTTATGGGGAAATATTCAAAAATTTAGTAAGACTGTGACTTTTTACCTCTTCTTAATTGCCTTCGATCTCTTTGGGTACGTCATGTTTATAAAGTGTTGATATGTAGCATAGGCATTCCGTATGCTTTTTGTTGAGGTAGAAAATTGGTATTACCTCACTTCGAGTTTACGACGTGATTTCTGGAAAAGAATTCTGAACTTTATCTCCTAATCTTTTCTGCAAAATGAACAAATTGCCCAAGATCAAAGTGCTTCACGCAAAGGTACCTCAATGCTTAAGTCAGCAATGAAACAAGAAGAATTGCACAAAGAAAATGAGAGTTCAATGTCCCTTTTACTTGGCTTCTTGTTCCTTTTTATAGATCTTTGTCCCTCTAGGGTTTTCATTAATTTGGATGCAAGATGACACACCTTCCTTTCTTTCAGTGTTTGAGTTTGGAAAGTTACTGATACCTCTCCAACAATCTCTCCAAATATCGTTATTTTCGTTGATTTCGTATATCTAATTGCCTAAGTTTCAGGCGAATCTTTATCCACGTGTCAATCTCTTTGAAATAGCTCAGGCTTATCTAGAGTCGACCACATCCAACGTTTGTCGAACTGGATAAAGAACTTGGTTTGGTACAAACTGATCTCTTACCTTGTCGAACACTTTTATGAATTCGGCTTGGTATAAGTCGAGCTATTTCCATGCTTAGCTGGTCAGATTGATGAGCTTAATCATAAAGGGAACCGATCTACTTCCTTGTTCACCGAACCGCTACATAGCTTGATTCGAATAAAAGACTTAGTAGATGACTCTTCAGATTCTTAGTCATGTACCTAGTCTTGTCAACATTACGTGAGCATAATTAATGCCCCAACACGTGTAAAAATGGGGGCTAACCCCTTCATTTGCCCCCAGAAAACGTCTGACAGGCGTCTTTCGTTTGTCAGTCATTTTCTTAGTTTCTCATCATCATTATTTGTACTTTGAGATATACCCTTTGTTTAGGCGGCACATTCAACGCATTTAAACTACCCTTTAAAATTCTTCCCTTTTAAAAATCGCCTTTTGTTCGCTTTTCATTTTCTTAGCTTTACTTCCTTTAGACTCTTATTCTCTGCATGTTCTTTGCACTTCGTTTTCTTCAATGGCATCCCTTACACCTTTTGATATACCTGCCTTTAGAACAAAATACGATATCCCTAACGACGTGAAAATTAGAGTTGCTTGGAAGGATGAGCCCCTTATCGGCACTAGGGAATCGATTCCCATTCCTACTCGGGCTATCACTGAGGGAGGCGTGCGATTCCCCCTTGATCCTCTACTAATCTGGGTTCTTTTTGCTATGAAGGTATGCCCACTCCAATGCTACCTCAATTTCTTTCAACTTGTCATATGGGTATCTTCTTTGAACAAGATCCTGGGCTTGAGTCTTGGGTTGTGGGAGATTTTGTATTGCTACATTATCAAGGCTGCCAGAGACAACTATTATCGATCAGTGAGGAAAAAAGATCGATATCTCGTGACCCATCTTCCTGATTCCAATAAGAGGTATGAGAATGACATCGTTTTTATTTCAGGACACTGGGAGTATGCTGCTGGTGCAGTTCATTCCTACCGTTGTCCATATGAAGGAGGCATGACAGGTATTTGATATTTTTTGCCTTACATTTCAGCTTTGGTTTAATGTTTTCCTGACTTAGGTTTTTTTTTTGCACAGACGAAATAATGAAGGGTAGAATCCTTGGAACCTCTGTGAAAATGAATGAACTTCAGAAAGTCTGAGAGTTCAATGAGTCCCTGTTCTGCAAAGCTGCACACACATTGCTCGATTACACTCCATCCTATTTGTCATTTATCGTTGTCCCTAGATGACCCAACATTATATTGGCCGCAGATCGGGAAGCGATTCAATCCGCCAGGGAGCAAACACCCCGAGCCCACAAAAAGACTACTCTGGTAGCTTTTGGATGTAGGACGATGAAATTTTTTTTGGATTACTTCGATCCAACCCTACCAACTGAGCTTGCTCCACAAATTTCTACTCCTTCTATTCCTGATCATGAGGAGCCTGCTGTCGAGGTCCATACCGAGGTAGTACTTCAAGATTATCCAGGTTCGCCAATCAGGGATTAAGTAAACCTGTCTCGGACCCACGAAACTTCATTTCTTGTTGAGTTAGACCGTGCAGATTCTGTTCATCCTCCAATTCCTGAAGATGATTCTATTTTCGAACTCGCTGAGGACCCTGCCCTAAAAAGATGGAGGGTTGTTGAGTCTGAACTGAGTCTTTCTCCTAAGCCGACCACTCCCCCTTTTTGACCAATACTCAGAGCAAAAAGGAAGACGACTACTGCTAAGGATTCTGCCATTAAAGATTTCAATGTGGCAGTAGGGGTTGCTAGAGGAGTGATCCTTCCCCGAGACCTAACAATGAATGAGTCTCTTACTGATGACGAAGTGTCTCGTCAAGCTATTCAACATATGGTCCTGGTAAGTTTTAGTATTGCCTCTACGCTTTTTGTTTTTTCTAAAAAATTTTCTAAGTCTTTTCCTTTGTAACTTTTAAGGGTCTGCAAAAAAGTTCATGATATCGGTGCTCGGATAGCCAGGAAGGATAAGGCTATGAACAATGTCTTTCACGCCCGAGCCTCATCTTTAGCCAAAAAGGAAAGTGTTGATGAAGAGTATGCTAAACTCTACGAGGAAGATAAGGTTTTGTGGTCTCAAAACCAAAGCCTAACTGAAGAGAACCAAAAGCTTCAAGCAAAGGTCGAGAAGCTAAAGGAATCTGAGCATGAAGTTAGCATGGAGCTCTCACAATCTCAACTTGAATAAACCACTCTCCTTGAAGAATTTGAGCAGTTTAAGTCTAAGGCGACAGAGAAAGAGGATGTTGCATACAATGAAGGTATGGAAAAGGCGGAGAACGACTTAGCTCTGCAGATTCCCCAACTCTAAGAGGCATTCTTCAGCAAGGGCTGGCAGGCTGCTCTGGTTGCTGCCGAAATTGATCCTTCTTCTGATCTCTTTTCAAGACACATTCTAGCAAGCTCTTCTCAACCTTCTTCTGCCTGATCAATACTTAGAAACTTTTCTAACTTTTTTGATGTAATTGACTGGATCCTTTTGCGCTCCACAGTATTTTAGCAATAAAAATCACAATTCTCTAGTTCTATAATTTTTTTTGATGCATGCTTAGAAAACTTTTTATGTACATGAAAAGAATCTTTACTTTAAACCTCTTAGAAGTTATGGTCCATGCTCGGCATTTCTTTGGAGAGCTAGATCCCCACCCAAGACCTGATTTATACTTAGAAAATTTTTGAGGCTCTTGAAGTTCGGGCCCTTACTCGGCCCAACTTCATTGAGCTCGGTCCCCGTCCAAGACCTGATTTAAACTTAGAAAAATTCTGAAGCTCTTGAAGTTCTGGTCCTTGCTCGACTCTACTTCAGAGGGCTCAATCCTCGTCCAGGACCTGATTTATACTTAGAAAAATTCTAAGGCTCTTGAAGTTCTAGCCCTTGCTCGGCCTTTCTTCATGGATCTTGGTCCTCGCGTAGAGTTACTCTTAGTCTTGTTGGGTATAAGAGTGTTTCTACTCCGTACCGACCCGCCAATCTAATTGGATTCGGATCCATCCCTAACCAATTTACACTGTCGTGCCAAGCTGAGGGCCTAGATCAGATCGAGTGGTTACGCCTGATTTAAGTGTATAACTTCTATCAGGATTTTTTGCCTCACTGCCTTAGCAGTAGGATGTATATAGAAAAAGTAAGAACATAAAAATATTCTTGGTTTTGATGAAGCTTTTATTGATAACATAAAACTTGGTACAATTGGCATGAACTCTTAAGGGGCACCTTTAAATTTTTGAAGGTACTTCAGAGTTCTATTTGAAAAGTAACTTTTTAGAAATAGAACTTTCTAAGGTTAGCATTGTTTTAGGGGCGAGGCACTGCCCTTCGGTCCATGGTTTCCAGATCTGTAAACCCCCATATTTCTATCGTTATATAGTAACGTACTTATGCTATGGAACTGTTAATATATATATCGATGTATGTATAAATTATGTGGATGGTAAGATTAGATATAAAAATGTTAGTTGAGGTAATAAGGAATGTGGTAGAAGTTGGAAGCATTCCCAAGTGAAAGCACACTTAGGGAGAATTTGAATAAGAAGGAGCTTAGATACTGCCTTAATGTTTGGATCATAATTTTTTATTTTGATGTCCATTTGATCTGAAAATTTGAAAGTAGATAGTATACTTCTAGGGCTACAAAATAGTATTTCCCAAAAATTTTATAAATCGACCTCTAAATAGGTCAAAAACTGCAGTGGAAGTTACAACAGAACTGGGAAAAACGTTCGAACGTTAAAGTCCGTTCGAACGACAAAACTCTTGTCTGATGAAAAATGCAAAGTACTGGGAGCAACCAAAATTTGAAATTCAAGGGACGTTCGAACGGTAAAACTCTTGTCTGATGGAAAACGCAAAGTACTGGGAGCAACCAACATCTGAAATTCAAGGAACGTTCGAACGTAAAGGTCCGTTCGAACGGTACCGACGAATCAGAACATCAGAATTAGGTCGGCGGAGATATTTTTCTTCCTCTATAAATACTTTAGGCCACCTCCTTAAGCGTCCAAACATCATTTCAAACCCTAGTAAGCCTTGAGAAACAAGAAAGAATGATTGGAAACACAAGATCAAAGGGATTTTTCACAAGCAAGAGGATCAAATCTTTCAAGTTCTTCAAGAACACTAAGGAAGAAGAATGTAGGGAAATTCTTTCAACCTTGTTCAATGATACCTAGGGTTATATATATACATGTTTTGACTCATATTAATATGTATTTGATATGCAATCCTTGTTTCTTGATTGTTCTTGCTATCCTTACCATGTTTGATGGAGGTTATAGCTTGTTATCCATTAAATCTTTATTATTAACATCCAAACCTAGTTTTCTTCAAGAAGTTTGGATTTTTATTATTAATATGGATTTGTTATTGACTTAAAAGCTTAGTATTGATTTATTCTTGATGTCAAGACTTGATATCTAATTATGCTTGTTCTTCAACCTTGATAATCAATTGTTCTTGATTTCAAGACTTGTTATTTATGTGTTCTTGAGATAAAAACTCTATATTCAATTATTCTTGATACAAGAACTTTAGTGTTTTGCTTGAAACAATAAAAATATATCTTTTGAGAATCTCATGCTTATTCCTCTGGAGGAGTCCTACTAGAAAAGCATAAATTATGAGATTTTAGGATTTTGGATTTATTTATTACTTGAGATATACTTGTGAAATTGGGGGTTTTGCTTTGTTATGGAAATTGCTTGTTATGTGAGAAATGGTTGGTATTGTATCTCTTGTGTGGTTGTTTGGGATGAGCATGGGTTACTATTGATCGGGTATTATAGAGTGGGTAGTCGACGTCTACTCCGTGGGGGTGTGATCAATCCTACCACTCATAGTGGGGTTAGTGCCTTACAAGGACTAAACCACTATCGCTCACGGGGTAACGTGCAAGATGAGGTGTATGTGATTTGTATGCGATTTTGTGTGGGGCATAATATTTTTGATGGTGACCATGTGGAAGCTACTTCATACTTGAGATACGAATACAGTGTGTGTTATTGTTCCTTGTACCACGAACGGTTTCTACAAGTTTTGAGAGGTATGGGACTCCGCAAAGCTTGAGAGAAATTGCTTATGGTGGAATGGATTATTAGTCGTATATGGGTTATCGTTCATGGTATCAAAAATAGTTTGACAAGAGTTTCGAGGAAGTATGGAATTTCGCGAGAACTTGTTGGAAACTTTTGATGGTAGATGGATTATTTGATTGTATATTGGTTTCACTTATTCGTTAAATTGCTGTTGTTACCTAAACTTGGGATTTGTTTAAATGTCACTGCTTTAATTCAAAATATATATGATATTTGTGAAATGAGGCCGAACTATTTTACATTTTTTTAAACCTTGTTCGAGTTTGGGAGAATGTTGCTATAGAGCTTAGTGCTCACCCCCTACAAATAATATTTACTTTCAGATTATGGTTTAGAGGATACTCTCAAAGTTGATTAGTAGGTAGCTTGAGATGCTCAACAGGATGGAAGCGTGAATCCCGAGGGAGATGTTTAGAATTGTTATACTTATGTCCTAGACTAGGGACTTTCTTTTGAGATAATGTATTAGTGATCTTTTGTTTATTCCGCTGCGAGATAAAATACTCTTGGTGAATGTAATGGCCATAGTTTGGCCTATTCTTTTGGACGACACTTTAAATATTCTGTATGATGAATGGAATATTTGTTACTTATGGAAATTTTTAGTTACTCTCATGATGTGAATGGTGTTAGATAGTAATGCCGTCCAGGGTGGATTCTGGGGCATTACAAGATCATAATACCCGCTGCCCCTTACTCAGGCAACTCTGTAAGGACCTTCCCAGTTGGCTCCAAGCTTCCTATGAGTTGGGTTTTTTGCCGATCCCAAAACTTGTCTGAGGACTAGGTCTCCAATTATGAAAGAATGAGGGTTGACCCTCTTGTTGTAAGCTCAAGACATTTGGTGCCGATATGAGGTCATTCTAAAACGGCATGTTCTCTCTTTTCCTTAGCCAGATCAAGATCTCGAGTGATGATAGAATTGTTAGTGCTACTTTCAACCAGCTCGGTCCTCAAGGTTGGTAGGCCAATCTCTAAAGGGATAACGACTTCCATTCTATAAGCTAGTGCAAAGGGAGTCTCTCTGGTTGACCTCCGAGGTGTGATTTGGTACGTACACAGAACACTCGACAACTCTTCTACCCATCTCCCTTTGGCATCCTTAAGCCTCTTCTTAATTCCATCCAAGATCATTTTGTTAGATATCTCTGCTTGTCCATTGCTCTGAGGATAAGCGGCGGTGGAATAGTAGTTCTGAATTTCGTACTTCTGACAGAAAGCTCTAAATAGACCACTATCAAACTGTATACCATTGACAGAAATAAGAATGTGTGGGATGTCAAACCTAGTGATGATGTTTCTCCAAATAAACTTTCTTGTGTCAGTATCCTTGATATTTGCTTCAACCCACTTGGTGAAATAATCAGTGGCAACTAGAAGGTACTTCTTATTACCGAGGGCTCGAGATAAGGGTCCTACGATGTCTAACCCCCACTATACGAATGGCCATGGGCTCACTAGGGGAAGGAGTTCGTTGGATAGCTTCCTCGGGATTGATGAAAACCTTTGACATTTCTCGCATCGCCGAACAAACTCTTGAACATCTTTCTACATATAAGGCCACCAGTAACCTTATGAGATAGCTCGGTGAACCAGAGATCTTCCTCCTATATGAGCTCTGTACCTTTCTTCCTGTATTTTAGATAGAAGATTAGGAGCTACACTGAGGAGTACACATTTCAAGTATGGGCCTCCAAATGAGCGCCGATAAAGCTCGTCTTTTGGAGATAACCAGAACCTGGCAGCTTTCAAACGCAATTTATGTGCTTCCTTCTAGTCCTCGGGTAAGTCACCACTCTTCAAAAAGCCAATTATCGGATCTATCCAACTCGGCTTGGTTACATTGCATAGGATTTCATCTCTTCTGATCTGCAGGATGCTCGAATCGGGTTGAAACTCAATAATGATAGTTCTCTCCGTTTCTTGCTCAATTGCCGAGGCAAGTAAAGCTAGGGCATTAGCATGTGAGTTTTTTGCCCTTCCCACCTACTGGATTGAATATTATGGTATTTTGCTTAGTTCTTTCTTCCACGGTGACTTCATACGCTATCATCCTTTTATCGTTAGCCGCATACTCCCCTATTATCTGATTCACCACTAATTGTGAATCAGAGAATATTTGGAGTTTTAGTGCTCCCAACTCAGCCTCCAACCTCACTCCAGCTATCAAAGCTTTATATTCCCCTTCATTGTTAGAGGCTTCGAATCTAAGCCTGGTGGCTTTCTCCAAAGTACATCCATTTGGATTTACAAGAATGATGCCAATGTCAGCACCTTTTTGATTTGAGGATCCGTCAACTGATAAGGTCCACCCGACTCCGAGCCCTAGGACTCTGTTGTCCACAGTGTCTCCTCTTTCTTCTGCTATGTTCATTGGCTGAAATTCTGTAATAAAGTCTGCGACTACCTGGCCCTTTATTGCCTTTTTTGGTTTGAAGCAAACGTCAAAATCCCCCAGCTACACTGCCCATTTGGCAACTCAGCCTGATAGATCGGCTATGTGAAAGAGTGACTTTAATGGCTGGTTCGTCAGTACAGTGATTCGGTGAACTTGGAAGTAATGCCTGAGTTTCCTAGCCAAGCTGATCAGTGCTAGGGCAAGCTTTTCCAACGGAGTATATCTTGATTCTGCTTCTAAGAGCATCTTGATCACATAATAGAGAGGCTTCAGGTTTTCACTGTCGGTCCTCATCAATGCCCCACTCACAGCATGCTCTGATACAGCCAGGTAAAGGTAAAGCTTTTCCTCGGGAGCCGGGGTGGATAAAATTGGCGGAGACGCCAAGTATGCCTGTAGATTTGTAAATGTCTCCTCACATTCCTGACTCCAGAGTGCTATTTTCTTGTACTTAATTGATTGAAAGAAGGGTCTGCACTTATCTGACACTCGGGATATGAATCTGCCGAGTGCTGTTGCCATACCTATTAGCCTTTATACCTCTTTTATGGTTCGAGGTGATTGTAGCTCGGAAATGGCCTTCACCTGCTCAAGGTTCACGTCAATTCCTCGGTGTGTAACAAGAAATTTCAAAAATTTTCCCGAGCTAACCCCAAAAGCACACTTAGAGGCGTTAAGCTTCATACTATATTTTCGCAGAACCTCAAAAGTTTCCTTGAGGTTGGCGTAATGAGTAGTAGCCTTTCGAATTTTAACTACCATATCATCAATGTAAACTTCAATAGTACTGCCTATCATATGTGAGAACATTTTGGTTACTAACCTCTAATATGTTTCTCCAGCATTCTTTAGTCCGAAGGGCATCACCCTATAGCAGTATGTTCCTTTTGACGTTATGAAGGCAGTCTTTTCCTGATTTTCTTCGGCAAGGGAGATCTGATGATATGCCCTGAAAGTATCCAAGAAACTCATCTGCTCATGACCGGCCGTTGTGTCCACCAGCTGGTCTATCTTTGGCAGTGGGAAGCTATCCTTTGGACAAGCTTTGTTCAGATCGGTGAAGTCAACACAGACTCTCCACTTTCCTTTCTTCTTCTCTACTACTACTGTGTTTGACAACCAGGTCGAATATTTTGCTTCTCTAATTGTTTTGGACTCCAGCAACCGTACCACTTCTTCTTTCATCGCCTTCTGATGTTGAGGTGCCGATCTCCGAAGCTTTTGTTTAATTGGCTTGAAGCTCGGGTCGGTGTTTAAATGATGACACGTTACTTCACATGGTACGCCGAGCATGTCATTTGTACTCCATGCAAATACATCAGCATATTCCCGAAGAAGGGTGATGAGCTCTATTTTCTGTTCGGGACAGAGAGTTGTCCCCAACATGAAGTATTTTTCCTCACTTGCATCCTTGTCTAAAGGCACTTTAGACAAGTTTTCGATGGTTCGGTCCGTAACTTTCTTATCGGTGCCTAAAGGTACTTTAGGGCTTTCTTTGCCAGCTAGGTCGCCAGCTAGGTCGCCAGCTTCAACCGAGCTGTCAAGGGTTGATTGTTATTTAGCCTTCTTTGTTGCCGAGCAATTATCCGAAGCTCGGTCTTGTCTTTAGTTTTGACTGCAACCAACGAACAAGTTCGGGAACTGACCTAGTCACCTCGAATATTATCTATTCCTTCAGATGAAGGAAACCTCAGCATCTAGTTATATGTCGACGGTACCGCTTGCATTTCATGTAGCCAGGACCTCCTCATTATAGCATTGTAGGCCGAGACCGTGGTCCCATTTTTTCCAGTAACACGATCTTCCCCCAAGGAAGAATTGTTTTTCTACTGAAGCCAATAAGTGGAGTATTGGAAGGCTTAAGATCCTCCTTCTTGAGACCAAGCTTCTCAAATAAATCCACGTACATGATTTTTGAAGAACTTCCTGGATCAATTAGAACCCTTCTCATATCAAAACTCGCAATCCGAAGCATAATAACCAGGGCGTTATTATGCGGTTAATGAATTCCGACAAGGTCCTGCTCAGTGAAATATATTGCTTCTGCTGACTCCTCAATCTTGATTCTTTTGTTGGTGACCTCTAGGGTCAACGGTAACTCATAGACTTCCCTCTCCTTGGCCGCTTTCTAAATGTACGCTCGGGCTGAGTTATTTATGGACATTTGTGGGTTAGTGGCAGCATGGATCACATCAATCACTCTGGCTGGAGTATTGTGGTCCCCTTTTTGCTTAATTCTCCCTCCTTCGGTCTTCTCTCCACCCTCAATGAACTCTGCGAGGTGCCCTGCCTAAACCAGCTCGTCCAAGTGCTGCTTCAGGGTCCGACAATTCTCAGTCATGTAACCCACATCTCTGTGATATGAGCACCTAAAATCTGGATTCCTTTTAGAGGGATCTCCTATTAACTTGTTTGACCACTTAAAGAACGACTTCGTTTTGATCTTGCTCAGTATCATATATATCAGCTCTTTGAACAAGGTGTTTACCCCAGGGACCTTTGAGGATATCCATCCTTCTCGCTCGTCCTTCCACCATCTATGTTTGGGTCGGCTTGTTTATCCCTAACGAAATGTTTCCTGCCCGGATGCTCCTTAACCACCTCGCTAGATAAGTCGTCATCAACCTTGGCGTTCTTTTCGATCCTGACCATCAGTTCTTCCAAATCTATAGATGGTTTCCTTGTAAGCGACTGGTACAATGGGTTCTCCTCTGGCAACCCGATTTTAAAGGATGCCACTGCAATCTTCAGATTGCACCCTTCAATCTCGTTCATAGTCTCCCTATAGTGATGGACGTATTTATGCAGGGTCTCATTGTTCTTTTTCTTCAAAGTCAATAGAGCCCCAACATCTTTCGACTGTTTACTGCTTGTGATGAACTGAGCTATGAACTGTTCGGCTAACTGAGACCATCCATCAATTGAATTTTTCGGTTGGCCTTCAAACCATTTCATGGCTGATTCCCTAAGCCTACTAGGGAAGATAGTGCAAACCAGTGGCTCATTTCTTCAATGAACGGTCATTAGTTGTTTGTAATGTCTAATATGTGAGGTCGAGTTGGTCTTCCTGTCTAGAACTTGAAGTTCGGGATGGTAAACTTGCTCGGGATTCATCCCTTCTCGATCCAAGCGATGAATGGAGACGATTCCAAACCATCTTCATACTCACCTGTTGCTCTTCTGGCTAGATCTATAGCTAACCTTTGCTCTGGTCTCTTCAAGTGGTTGTTGAGCTCATCATTGATATACTGCTTCCATGTATCCTCCTCTTGGACTTGTGGCCTCTTCCTTCGGTACTCATCTTAATTCTACTAGGCTTCCTCTCTAGACTCTCATGCCGAACTTCTCTCATTCGCTTCTCCTTCCTGGTCATCTCTTTAATCTTAGTTTTCAATTCCACTTTTTCGTTGATCAAATCTTTTTCCCTAGCATAGGATTTCTTGAACAACTTTGTAACATCCGAAATACCACCCTGGGCGGCATTACATTCTAAAACCATTTACATAATGAGAGCACTAAAATAATCCATCAATAAATAAGATTTTGTAAGTCATCCATAGGATTTATAGCATTTTCCCAAAAGAATAGGTCCATCTTGGCCTTTACATTTCAAAAATTAATTAATGTAGCGCAGCAGAATATAACATAAGTAAACTAGACTTTACATTGTTTCAAAAGAATATCCTAGTCTAGTACAAAAGAATGTGTTGCTCTAAGCGTCCACCTCAGAATCCACATTTTCGTCTAACGGAGTCCCACAGTGTACAGGCTCCTCGACTCCCAACCACTCCTCGAGAGTAAAATCTGAAAAATGTTTAACTGTAGAGGATGAGCACGAAGCTCGATAGCGAAATCTTTCCAAACTCATACAAGGTTCTGAAATATGTAAAACAGGTCAGTCTCATTTCACAAATAGCATATATAATCGTTTGAAGTAAAACATGGGCATTTCATAATGGATCTCAAGTTTGAATAGCAACAGTAATTTAAATAAAAAGTAAAAACCAAGTTTCAAATAAACATCCATTTTCCCAAAATATAACCGTTTTCCCACAAGACCTTATGGAATCCCATACTTCCACAAGTTCTTGTAGTAAACCATTTTCCACAATAATTCAATACTCCATAACTCGAATATTCCACAACCATATGTATATGTATCTCAAACTGGATGTGAGGCAAGCCCCATGAATCAACACATTGAGTAATATCTAGCCCACACACACCCACACAGATTTTATCTAAGATATCCATCCTTTAGGAAGGGCGTATGCCATCCAATGGCAGTGATGTATCCAACCCAGACATTAGTAGACTAACCCTTTTCTACGGTACCCCGTGAGCGATAGTAGTTTAGTCTTACCAAAACACTAACCCCACTACAAGTGGTAGGAAAAATGTCAACCCACACGGAGAAAGCAACACATCTACCCACTCTACGATATCTCGTTAAAGGCCACTCATGGTCATCCTACACTCATAAGAGATACCATATCAAATCCATTTCCTCTATTTACAAGCATAACTCAAAAATCCCAAATTTGACATGTGACATTTTCGATAACCACTTAAGAAAATTGCAAGAGATCAACCACAATATTATTTTATCACTCAACATAAAGTTATAATGTTCCAACATCCACAATAAAGGAAGAATTTAAGAGGGGACTCCCTTACCCTTGAAATCTAGGTTTTTGAATCAAGAAAAATGGGTATCAACCCTAACTTCATGTAAAACGTGATAATAATTGCGAGAAAACCAAAAAATGAAGAACCCATAGCAAATACATACTAATGAGAGCCAAAACATGTATATATATTAGCCCTAGCCTCAATGAAAGAGAATAGGAAGAAATCCCTACCTTGTGTTCTTGAAGAACTAGGGCTTTGATCTTGAATCAACCTCTAAATCTCTTGTTTTTTTCCTTTGATCTTGTGTTTCTCTCTTTTTCTCTTCCTCTCTAAGGGTTTCTAGGGTTAGAAGTGGTGTAATGGAGGCTAAGGAGGCGTCCTAATACATTTATAATGGAGAAAAGACCGGCTATTCGCGACTTAAAATTTTTAGATTTCTACATCGACTATCGGTAGTTACTACCGGTAGATCGGGTATATTGGACACTCGACTACCTATTGACTACCGGTAGCTCGGGTACACTGGACATTCGACTACTGATAGTTTAGGTAAACTAGGCACTCGACTACCTGTTGACTACCGGTAGCTCGGGTACACTGGACATTCGACTACCGGTAGTTCGAGTAAACTAGGTACTCGACTACCTGTAGCTCGGGTACACTGGACAATCTTCTACCGGTAGTTACTAGTCACTGCCCAGATTTTCCTACTTCACCCATTTTTCATTTTCAATCCATTCCTAACCCTTTTCAGGCTATCCCATACATGTCTAACAAGGTTTTTCACATAAAATCTTGATACCTACAAGTTCTATTGAAAATGTTTTCAATTTTTTACAAGTCGAAACTAAATTTTAGCTAAATATTTACTATTATCAAGCTTAGTACTTCCCCAAATATTACATCACCTATACTATCATGTAAAAACTAATTAATAAATAATTATATCACTATATGTATATAAACATGTGTGGGTTTACAAACTTGTTATGATCATCAAGTCGGTCCTGTAGGGATTGGACCAAATTTGCTAGGGGATGGTATTCTCCCTCGACGTGGAGGGATTCACCATGATCTCTGATTTGTTGGTTTTGGTTCTGCGATGGTCTGAAACTTGCTGAGGATAACTCATCACCCTCACGGACTCGAGATGGGCTTCTGACTGCATGCAGTATTGCGTTGCTGTCAGAATCAAGGGGTGCTTGATTAGGATTTCCTAAGACAAAATTGCCTGCAGGTGATCCAATTACACTTCTGAGTCTTGACACCGTAGTTTTTTGTCGCAAAAGAATTTTCCACGGATGGCGCCAAAAAATGTTGAGGTAGAAAATTGGTATTACCTCACTTCGAGTTTACGACATGATTTGTGGAAAAGAATTTTGAACTTTATCTCCCAATTTTTTCTACAAAACCAACAAATTGCCCAAGATCAAAGTGCTTCGATCGAAGGCACTCCGATGCTTAAGTTAGCAATGGAATAAGAAGAATTGCACAAAGACAAGGAGAGTTCAGTGTCCCTTCTACTTGGCTTATTGTTCCTTTTTTATAGATCTTTGTCCCTCTAGGATTTTCGTTAATTTGGATGCGAGGTGGCACACCTTCCTTTCTTTCAGTGTGTTTAGTTTGGGAAGTTAATAATACCTCTCCAACAATCTCTCCAAATATCTTTATTTTCGTTGATTTCGTTTATTTGATTGCCTAAGTTTCAGGCGAATCTGTATCCATGTCTCAATTTCTTTGAAACAGCTCGGGCTTATCTAGAGTCGAGCACATCCGACGTTTGCCTAACTGGATAAAGAACTTGGTTTGGTACAAACTGATCTCTTGCCTTGCCGAACACTTTTATGAACTCGACTTGGTATAAGTCGAGCTATTTCCTTGCTTAGCTGGTCAGATTGATGAGCTTAATCATAAAGGGAACTGATCTACTTCCTTGTTTACCAAACCGCTAACTAGCTCGATTCGGATAAAAGACTTAGTAGAGGACTCTTCAGATTCTTAGTCATGTGCCTAGTCTTGTCAACATCGCGTGAACATAATTAATGCCCCAACACGTGTAAAAATGAGGGCTAATCCCTTCACTTTTTTTATAAATTGACGCACATGGATTATGAAACAATTATGTATAATTTTATGCACATGGGATTATGTCCCAAATTGTTTTTATTTTTGTGTGAGTTGTAAATCTCATTTCTTTGTGGCTTAAAACGTAGTGTTTATTTTGTGCACAGTGTATCATGGTCTACTTTGCAATTCAGGTATTACATGAAATTGTATTTGTCTTTGTATTTAATTAAGTCAACTCCAATCATTGTTTGCTTTATTTTCTTTGTCCATGCTGTATGATTTGTTCTTTTTTTAATGTATGACAACATCTCAACTCATATGTGAGTGTTGTGCATGTTAATAAACTAGGAACTAACAAAATCTAGTTAATTTAACTTATTGTTTAAACTATGACTTAAAAAAACCTATACCCACATGAGTTAGCACGTACCATCATTTGTTGTTAGGTAGTAAACATGTCTAGTTATTTTTCATGTTATTTAACTATCCCTTATACGTTGTTGTTAAAATTAAATTTGCATTTGTTTAACAATTACTTGACATTTTTTTATCAAGTGTAAATGTGTAATATAGTTTACCTATGCAATAAACATGGACAACCCTAGCGATGAAGTGTGTATTTTGCTTACCATTATGAATAGAACCATTCGGGAGATGGCAATTGTGTTTCACCGTCTTCTAACTATAATGGTGGCGATATGGGAGATGAAAAACAATAGAAGTTATAATTGACACGTTGATAAACTACAAAAATTGTTGCAAGTTGCCTCGCTACAAGATGTATGACAAGAAGATGGTAGATATAATGTTAGATGTATTGTGCATAGGTATGCAACTGTTTAGTCTGTCTTTTACTGAGCTTCTACGGATAATATTATTTTAAGAATGACAATATTTCACAATTTCTAAGAAGTTGGAAACTGAGAAATTTTCATGGGACACTCAAAACAAATGTGTTGTAAAAGGTTCAGTCGAGGGTTTGGACAATTATTTGCAAGTAACTGTAGTTCAATAAATTCAATCGAAACTACACTAATTTTATGACAACTGATTATCAAATGTAAAATTTATTTTATAGACTTCATTTTTTTATTTCATGACTAATTGTAAGTACATACTCATCCTAAATAATTTTTGGCACCATACCCATTCAAAGTTGATATAGGTTTAAATTACATTTCTTTACAAAAGGGTACAATGATCATTTCCTCATCTTTTATTTGGACATGTGAATGTAATTCATAAAACAAATATTCGCTAGAAATAAGAATGAATCAACCCGAACTACTTTGTATTAAGCTAGAGTGAATTCGGATTCAAATCTACAGCAATCCAATCCTCCATAGGTATCCAAACACCCCCTTAACATTCCACAAGAGATCCATCTAATTTTATCCACTGGAACTTGGTAGACACTTCAAACCTCCCGCGAAGTCGTTAACAGAACCGCATTTGGATAAGAGATAGAGAGAACAACAGCAACAACAACAATGGTTACTCTGCAACTGCTCATAGATACCAATCCAATCATCACCTCTCTCAAACCATCTTTAACAAACTCTTTCTTCTCTAGCATTTGTAGCCTGCGACGTTACAGAAGCTCACAAGCTCGCCTGGTGCCCAGAGCCGCCTCCTCTTTAAACCACCAAAGCCCATTATTATTGAACCGCAGACACTTTATAGCTGAAACCGCAGCAGCAGCAATAACGCTTGCACCATTAATTGGGCTGGAAAAAGCTGCTAAAGCCGAAGACCAACTATCTGAATGGGAAAGAGTATACCTACCCATTGACCCAGGAGTTGTTCTTCTGGACATTTCCTTTGTCCCCGATGATCCCAAACACGGTGAATTTCAATCTTTTATTTGATTTCCTTGAATTATTGGTTGCCTTTCAAAATACCCCGTAAATGTAACTCCTTGAATTATTGGTAGCTTTTCAGAATACGCAGTAAATGTGTTACTCATGGTCAGCCAACTAGTTCAATTTCTTCTCATTTCACTTTGTTGATGAAAGTTCGTAGTGTTATCTTCTGTTTGGTTGCTGAGAGAACATATGGAAGAAAGAAAAGAAGAAAAGAAGAAAAAAGACTATGGATCTTGGGGGTGGCAGAGCAACTGCTTCCCTGAGGTTTGAAAAATCCACGAGTTTGATAAAAAAAATTGTGAATTGATCCTCCCAATTCCAAACAGTTAGTTCCCTGAACTTTTTTTTCTCCTACTTTCCTCAATGCATCCGAAGATCCGTGGAAAGAATTAAATCCCCCAAGCGCAAATCCTCGGTGCATCCCTTATGTAACAAGGAGAAATTAAGCATAAAGATTGTTATTTGATGCATTATGTGCAATATTTCAAATCATCATCGATCTTAATTCTGTATGTTTTTCCTTAAAAAAAGGAATTATCGGGACTCTTCAGTTAAGTGTCTAGTCTGTGTTGAAGAAATATTCTCTGGTTGGTTTTGTTGCTGATCAGACCAATTTAATGGAAATTAGGTTCGTAGGCAAAGTTTTTAAACCTGGTCCTTTCCAAACTAAATGGAAGTATACTAAGTTATATAAATATAATTTTACATAAAAAAACGTTCATCCATATTTTTAGTTGCAAAATTACTTATGAAACGTTTATATTCACCTGTTGCTATTTTACCATTGTCAATGGATAGTGTACGAGGAAAAAATCTCATACCTCGAATTGAGAATGGAAAAGAATCGTATAATTTGAGAGAAATGAACAAAAGTGCACATTCACTCCTACAAAACGAACAAGTTTCAAAACAGACGGACAAACTTCTCCTTACGTGCCTTTGACTGTACTTGCTTTGTCTTGTTCCCCAGTATTTGACGTGCCAAACTTTTTGTTCGATCAGTCTTTTGTGTATTTCTTGGTTATGGTGAGGGTAAAAATAGTATCATTGCTATGACCCTGTTAGCCACAAACTTTATGTCTCTCGTCATATTGTCTTTATGGAATATATTCCTTTCTTTTTTATTCCCTCTTGTTCTTCTGTGCATAAATCTGATCTCATTTATATTAATCCCTTTCCTAGTCCCAAGGATACATATGTTAGTGATATAACTGTGTCTGATTTGTCTTCTTTTTCTGATGATGACAATTTCTCTGTTATGTGTCTCCCTATTGTGCATACTTATGTTTGTAGAACACTTGTTGTCTCTTCTACGAATGCAGTGCCTCCCTCTTGTACTTCTATTCTATCACTCAATTAGGTTTTGACATTGTGGATTATGCTTTACGCTATCCTCAACGCTCTCGGAAATGGCCAGATAGGTTTGGTTTCTCCAACTCTTGTTATTCTTCTGATTTTCGTGCCTTTCTCACTATTCACTTTTTGTCTGAGCTCACCTCATATGAAGAGGCTATACTTGATCGCGTTTGATAACAGGCTATGGATGAGGAGCTATATGCCTTACATAAGACCCGAGCTTGAGAGTTAGTTCCTTTACCTACTAGCAAACGCACCATTGGTTGTAAGTGAGTTTATAAAATCAAAACTAAATCAGATGGTACTATAGAAAGATACAAGGCTCGGTTAGCACCCAAGAGATTTGCTCAGGAGAATGGGTTAGACTACGCTGAGACAAAAGTCTCTGTTACCAATATGACCACTGTTCATACTGTGATTGTTGTAGCTGTCGTTTGTAAATGACACTTGTCTCAGATTGACATAAAAAATGCTTTTCTTTGTAGAGACTTATTAGAGGAGGTTTTTATGACTCCTCCACCTGGATTGTCTTATAGTCTTGGTCAAGTATGTAGACTTTACAAGACATTATATGGACTTAAACTGGCTCCTAGGGTATTAGTTTACCAAATTCTCCTCACTCATTTGTGACTTGAGGTTTCATACAAGCGATCACAACTCCGCTCTTTTTCTACGGTCCTCTTCCTTGATTTTATTGTTCTTCTACTTTATGTTGATGATATGATAATTACAGGTGATGATATTGTTGGCATTAGTCCATTAAAAATTCAGTTGCAGGATCACTTTGAAATGAAAGATTTTGGTCAACTTTGATATTTAATGGGGATTAAGATTGTTTCTTTTCCCAAATATTATCTTCTTTCTCAATCCAAGTATACATCGGATGTCATTCAGCAAACTCATTTATCAGATAATTGGATAGTTGAGATACCCTTAGACTTTAATGTTCTGTTGATAATATTCCTCTGCCTGATTCTACCCTCTACCTCCTTATTGTTGGGTCTAGTATATCTTACGGTTACTCGCCCAAATATCTCTTATGCAGTTCATATTGTGAGTCAATTTGTCGCTTCATCTACCACTATTCACTAGGTTGTTGTTCTCCACATTTCTCGGCATCTTCGTGGTACTATAGATCAGAGTTTACTGTTTTCTCACTCCTCCTCTATGGAACTCATGACTTAGATGTTGACTGGGCTAGTGACTATAGATCGCAAGTCCACCATTGTTTTTTGCCTTTTTTTTGGAGATTTTCTTATTTTTTGCAAAAATAAGAAACTTTTGTTGCTCGTTCTTTTGCTGAAGCTGAGTATCGTGCTATGACATCTACCATATCTGTGATAATCTGGTTACGATGGCTACTTGCTAATCTTAGTATTTTTTTTCTTCTTCTACTCCTATGTACTACGACCACACAAGTGCTATATAGATTGCTCATAACTCTGTCCTCCATAAGCGTACAAAGCACATTGAGATTGATTGCCACTTTGTCCTTCCACCATGCATATAGTGGATTTTTTTACAAAATCTCGCATCATAGCACATTTTCGATTTCTTCTTGGCAAACTTTTGATAATTTTTACCACATCATGAGTTTGAGACAGGTGTTAGAGTATTAACATTAAGGGTAGTTTGAGCATTTACTTTGTTCTTTGTTGTCCTATTATATAAGGGCCTACATTGTGTATTTTAGGTTATGTTGTATTACATACTTATTTAATAATAATAATACTTTCTCTTTCTCCTTTTGTTCTTTTTTCTTTGACCAATGTCAAAGTTTTCATGGGCAACATTTAACAAATAATGATGTTTACTTTCAGCAATACTATTTTGTTGGGAGGTGTGTAGGCATGTGGTTTGATGGATAATATCACGGTTAGAACAAAAAATTTTCATAAATAATTGAGTATACTCAAGGGTATTGTTAGAACTAAGAATTTTAATACTTTGTCAAACTGAGCGAGAATTTTATTGTAAAAAGTAGTAAAGACCTTAGGCAATTCAGATTGGTCTTTCATAAGAAATAACCAAATGATACAAGGAAAAACATCAACAAAGATTACAAATTATTAAAAATTAGAAATACTTTTGACTCTTGCCGGACCCTAAATATCATGAACAACATGAAAACGACTAGATTCATGATTGAAAGAACGAGGAGGGAAGACACTACAGTGATGTATGCCTAGTTGACAAACCTCACATTCTAACACAGAATAACTCAAACCAGGGATATCCTGATGCAACTTTCACAAGGAGGGATTACTGTGTTGGAAATGTCATTGAAGAGAAGACATGACAACACTCAAGGCATGAACAAAACTTCCATGATATAAATAGTAAAGGCAATTGCTCTCATGTCCCAAACCAATCACCTTCTTTGTCGTGAGGTCCTAAAAAATACAAGAAGATAGAGAGAATTTTACTGAACACTAAAAGGACTTAATTAACTGACTCACCAATAATAATTTAAAGGAAAATAGGAACTAACAAACCAGAGGTTAATGACATAGACGGAGTAAGACGGAGATCACTAGTTCCATGTATTAGTCAAAAGGGACCATTCGTTAACACAATAAGTGAGTTAGACGAACGAAAATTAGAGAACAGGGAATAAATGCTAGATATATGAGCATTAGCTCTTGAATCAGTGATCCACGATGACGAGGAAGGTTGAGCAACCACACGTGCAGAGTTACCACCATTAGCAAGACCAATAGTAGGAATAGATAAATGTGTAAAAAGGGATGATAACTGTTGGATAAAGCAGATGAAGCTGAGAAGAAAGATCACCATGAGAGGTAGTAGGTGATGTAACTGAACCAGTGGTAGAAGTTTGATGTACTAGAGAACCCGAAGTATCATTAAAAGCGTGATTAACATAGAATGGTCTCCCATATTTATCCCCAAAAAAATTCTTAGTGTGTCCTGTGCCACTACAATGAGTACACTTCCACCGAGAGCGATAAACTCGACTAGACCGACTACCACATTCACTACGATTTAAAGTTGCCATTGAGTAACCAACAATTGAGGATGCACTCCACTAAGGGCCAACAGTCACACAAACCAATGTAGGAAGTACGAAGAAAATACCCAAATCTGAACCAGAGACTTTAGAACTTCAGTGCACAAGTAGATATTACCAACTAAAAGACCAAGGTAGCAGTGACCCAAGGCCAACAAAGAGAGGAAAAGAGTAGATACCAAGGCCCAACAAAAAAAAACACAAGGTGTTACCAACAGATTAGTAACAATAGGCCCAACAAATTGAGAACAATCTCCTAGCAGGAGGTTTATACCATGAATCACCAACACACCTCCTCTGTCGATGCTAATGTGCAATTTGGGAATCAAGCAGAAGATGGTGACACCACTATACAAGAACCTGTGAAGACCCAGCCAAGGAAAAAATGTTCCAGCACCAGTAGACAAGCGAGAATAGAACAGCCGTCACGAAGAATAGTCCAAAAATTTGTCTAAAACAACCAAATAGGGCTGGGCATCTCAAATCTATGACCCTAAAATCTAGTCACACCTATAGAGCATCAAATAGGTCTCAAAGCAAGGAAAAAACACAAAAAGTCACCGGAGCAGACAAAACAGTATTGCCGACTGGAGATCCACCAAAGAAATGCAACAAATCCACCCAAGTTGAGATTAGATAGCCACAAATGAACACAATAGGCCTAGTCGGACCCCTCTGATTGGGATGCAAGCAACATGAGGCATTAGAAGGATGCGAGAAATTAAATCGAAGAAATCGAACCAAAATCTCTAAAAAAATTCAAAAAATGAAAAATCTACTCAGATGGCTTAAAAGTTTTTTGCAAAAATACCATAAATATGAGAGAATCAATTCGAACTTGAAGGTAGATTTTCATCACCGAAAGGTCACCGAAAAATGTTGACATTAGCATTTCGGCATTGATGTTAGGAAAAAACATGTGGTTGGAATTTTTTGTTTTTTGTTTTTACGGGCCTTTGTCTCAAAAATAAAAAATCTTGATCTTATACTGAGTTGAAACTAGGAAATCGTTATTAAGGTTTAAGGAAGAGAGGAAGTGGTAGAAGACAAAGCAGAAAAGAAAGAAATCTGTGTAGGCTATGTTGCCTTACACCCTCTTATTTATATTGAACACTATCTTAGGTAATCACACTATTACCCTACATAGATATAAAACATAAAAAATAAGATCTCTAACACATAGATTATTGAGTTTCTAGAGGCACTCTAGTTGATTGATGGTACTTCAATCCTTTTTCATTCTCTCTTTTGAAGGCCCTTTAGAAGTAATATTTTTAAAGGTTTACCACATTCCAAGGTCGCAAAATTGGCTTTCCATTATGAGGACCCAGTTCCTCCAACCTTGTAACCATAGTTATCAAAATTGTACCGGACTGAACATTAAATCGGTAGAGGGACTGGGTCAATGATTCACTGGTTCAACCGTTGAGTCAACTGACCGGACCAGTTGTATAGTAAAAATATAAAAAAAATTATAAAATATAATAATTTAGCCAAAAATCCACAATCACAATAAAAATCACAAAGACATTACAAATAAAATTCACAATCACAATCACATTTATTAAAGCATAATTCGCACATAGTAGTATCCTAAATTCCTAATTAAACTTACAGATGTCATTCAATTATGTGTCTATGTGTGTGTGGAGGGCATGTGTATTGACTATGTGTGCGTGTGTAGACTGGACTGAACTTTGTGTGTGTATATTGACCGTGTGCGTATGTGTATTGACTGGGTACGTGTGTGGAGTATGCATATTGACTGTGTGTGTGCTTGTAGATTGATAGATAAAGAGACATAGAGAGGGGGAGAGAAGACCTAGCATTTGTGCTTTGTATGTGTACATGTAGAGAGAAAGAGAGAGGGGAGAAGAAGACTTACACAGGCAGATGCGATCATTGGCTGAGGAGTTTGAGATATGTAGTTGTGGTGTGGCCACTGTTCAAGAGCTAGATCTGGGAGAACCGGAGGCGGAGAAGACATATATACATTTTTTTATTGTATTAAGTTTTGAACAAGCCAATTTTTAGAAATTTTTATAAATTTTTTCATTGGTTTTGGCCAAAATTGGTCGATTTGGTGGTTCTCCAACGGTTTGATTGCACAAGCAGTCTTTTTAGGGAACTGGACCGATTTAGGGCCTTTTTCACTGGTTAACCGGTTCGTCCTCTCCGGTTGTGATAACATTGGTTGTAACCTTATACGGCCTTTCCCAATTGGTGTCGAGCTTCCCTTCTAGAGGATCTTTCGTGGTTCCCATAACCTTTCCTACGACTAGGTCCCCTACCAGTAATTCTCTTGGTTTGACCTTCCTGTTCGGGCCATCTGCTACTGATATGATACCATTCTTGTGGTTGCTAACTCCCTTCTCTTTTCTGCTATGTCTAGGCTTTCGGAGATCAGCTCTTCATTTTTTGCCGTATCTGCGAGTTCCGTCCTAAGAGTTTGGAGTCCAATTTCAAGGGGAATGACCGCTTCCATTCCGCATGCTAATGCGTAAGGGGTTTCTCCGGTTGCTCGGCGTGGTATGGTTCAGTACACCAATAGCACGCTGGGTAGTTCCTCCACCCAGTTGCTTTTAGCTTTCTCTAGCCTCTTCTTAATCCTATCCAATAGCATCTTATTGGAGATCTCTGCCTGCACATTATGTTGTGGGTAGGCCGCAGATGAATACTAATTCTTGATCCCCAAGTGCTGGCAGAATGCTTTAAAAGGTCTGCTGTCAAACAGGGTTCTATTGTCAGAGATCAGCGCTCTCAGAATTCCGAACCTTGTTATAATATTCGTCAAAACAAATCTCTTTATATCTGTGTCCCGAATGTTTGCGAGGGGCTCAACGTCTACCCATTTTGTGAAATAATCCTTCCCTACAAGAAGCTACTTATTGTTTTTGGGAGCTTTGGGCATTCATCGCAAAATATCTAACACCCGTTTACAAATGGCCATGGGCTTGTCAATCAGCTTCTTTCTTGTCCTGAGGGAGCCTTTCTTCTTTAAGAAAGTCCACAATTGGATCCATCCAGCTATTGCATCAAGGTTCAGAGATATTGACCCATTTTAGATAGTATTACCGATTTATTCAATCTTTTGTTCACCTCTTAGTGTAAAATAAATTGAATTTATTTTCTTGTTAGTTTGACTAGGATTGATCTTTTTATCTTTCATGAATAAGTTTGTGAGATTAGAAATAATTTATATTTTGACATTTAAACAAGATATTGAAAATTCGTGTTATCACTTACAAAATTAGAATATAAATATAAACAAACTAACACTTAAAGAAAGAAAAAGGTGAAGACTCAATATTTCTTCGCTGTTAGCAAATGGTAGAGAGCAATTGACAAAAAGTCAAAAAAAAACAATGTAGACAGATAGAGAGACTTGTTAGGACATCTTAGCTGTTAAAGTTCTAGGGCTTTTAGTTTTTGGTGCGGATACAATATTTCTAATGATGAGAAAGAATTCCTCCTACTTTATCTATTAATGTGGACAGAGAGTCTCTTTTCATTGAGGGGTAGATTTTTTTCAATAACCGACTAATCATTTACTAATGTGGCCTTCTTATTTTTTGGGCCTTGAAAATAACAGATTACTTATTCCATAATTGCTTTGAGCATTCATTTCTTTCATATGGGACCGTTTTCATTTGAGGCCCGTAGGCTGCCATTTCAATGGCCTAGCACTAGGGTTGGACCTATTGCTTATAGAATTTGGAAAAAGAGAAGATAGTCGATTTTCTGAAGTTTCAGCATTTTGACTAATTAACTGCAACTTCACATAATTGAGCCTAATACTTCCATATGACTACATTTAACTGGGCTTATCATATTGGTCACCAACCTTCAACCTTACCAAGAAAAAGGATTATAGAAAATTTATTATATTCATATTAGATTTTCTAATTAATTTGGTTTAAACTAACTTTTATCCCAAGGTTCACATGGGTCTAACAGAGAGCAAATTGGGAATGTTTTCTAATGAAGTGATTATTATATTACATCTTTAAAATTCAGTCTTTCCTTCTGTCATTGAAAGCAAATATAAAACTGATAATTCACTTCTTACTCAAATTGTGAAATTTGACTTTCATATCTTATGACTATGGTAATCCTTTATAAATTCTCTATCTAAGTAGCGAACATTGAACAATGGTTTGCTTGGTAGGTTTTCTACTTGGGACTAGACAAACTATTTTGGAAACGAAAGATGGAGGAAACACTTGGGTTGCACGTTCAATATCCTCCGCAGAAGAAGAGGATTTCAATTACAGGTTTAACTCCATCAGTTTCAAAGGAAAGGAGGGATGGATTGTTGGAAAGCCTGCAATTCTACTGTACACTTCAGATGCTGGAGAAACCTGGGAACGTATACCACTGAGTTCTCAACTTCCTGGTGATATGGTAAGCCTAAATTGCCAGCAGTTATTTCTAATGTTCAAATTATTGAGGATTACATCTATGTCCTTGGTACTTTAAGAATTTTTATGCAATAAAAGTTTAAAGCTGCCCCGAATTTCATGCAAATAGTGTGATTTAAAGAAAATTCATTTAATCAAGAAATTTCCACACTTTTTAAAATATTTCCTTAGAAAATAAATGAACATTTTAAAGTGGAAGGTTTTTCAGATACTGATTGAGCTAGCTCTCCTTCCAATTGGAGATCAGTCACTAGTTATTGTAATTTCTTGGGAGACAATGTCGTCTCATGGAATAAGAAACAAATTGTGGTAGCAAGATCCAGTGTTGACGCTGAGTATAGAGTAATGACACATACAACTAGTGAATTGACATGGTTACTACATTTTCTTTGAGAAATTGACTTTCCAGTTCACTTTCCTTTACAATTATTTTGTGATAATCAGACAACTATCCATATCGCTTCCAATCCAGTATTTCATGAGTGGACTAGGCATATTAAAATTGATTGTCACTTTATTCGAGATAAGATAATAGCTAGGGATATTTCAACTCATTTTGTGAGGTCTTAGGATCAACTTATAAATATGTTCACCAAAGTATTTTGTTCCAAATTTGAATTATATGATATATATAGTACAACTTGAGGGGAAATATTAAGAGTATTATTATTTGTAAATACTAGGTTGAAATAAGTATACCATATAGAGAGGATACTCGTCCTTTGTGTCATTATGAGATAACTATAAATACAAGATGATTGTGAGAGGTATGTTAAGGTTTTGACCACTCTCTGTTTTCTCTAATATTGTGTTATGTTAACTCTCTAAACTTAATAGATACAATTATCCAAGTCCGGGAACTCGCTTCAGATATTTGAGAATACGAATAATAGCATCCCAATGTGGTACTCGAGGAGCTTCCATAAACTGAGTTACTACAATCTACATAAAGATGTTTCTGGTCGAGTAATAGTGAGATAATTTAACTTCTCAACTAATCGACGATATTGTCTAAGATTTGAGAAGCATTTACTTCTTCCGCCGAGTGTTTATGGTTTGGATCCATAGGGATATCAACTAGTCAACTACCTCGAAAATATGTTTTCTTTGATACTGACCATGCACTGACAAGTGTGATTGTTATGGAGTGCATGCATCTCCTCTCCCATAGCTTGTCTCCAATGTGGACCAGAGAGGGCAGCTGAGACAGTCTTAGGAACAGATACAATAGATAATTGGGAGATATATACCCCACTGCATTATAATTTTTTATTTTTAACTATATATAACTACTATTAATTTAATTTGATACCATTCATTTTTTTTTCCTTTTTATAATTATTCTTTTATGTTATTATTATTTGTTAAATTGACATATTAAATAACTGCAAGTCATTTTATTAATTATAACTTATTTTTTAAATATCTAGAATTAAGTATTTATGTATTTTAATCATTGTGTACGCAATGATTTTAATATTAATGAAATAATATTATTTAGGCCCCGTTTGGTAACATTTCCGTCTTTCGTTTTTGAAAAACGAAAAACGGAAACCAAAAACGACTTTTTTTGGTTTTTGAAAATCGCCCCTCGTTTATTAAACGATGACAGAAACGAAAAACATAAACGGTTATCAAACGAGTTTTTTTTTCTTGTTTTCTGTAAATATCAAAATAAAAACGAAAAACGAAAAATTTAAACGTTACCAAACGGGGCCTTATTAATTTGAAGACACAATTTAAATTAATAAAGTAGTATTATAATAATATGCTGCACAAATTAGTATTATAATAATATGTTACACTTACTATTATTAATTAGTAAATTAGTATTATAATAAATTTGTATTATTAATTAGATAATATTCTAATTTAAATGAATTCTGTTTCATGTCAAACTTTTTTCCCTCCAACTTATATTTATTCTTATATAAATGGATGTTAACTAAATAAATATGTTAAATTAATCAATTATTTAGCTTATCTTTATAAATAAATGGATTGTATTTGTATTTCTACATGATTTCATGTGTTTTCATATTTTTTCTGCGTTTCCATTGCGTTTCTGAAACGTTTTCGTTTTTGAGCTGACCAAAACGGTACTTCGAAACGATATTTCAATCCTTCCTTGTACCGAACATCTCATTTCTAATTTTATCTACTTACATAGGCTTTTCTCACCCTTTCATTATTTTGCATCAGCCTTGTCTTCTGTAATTGTTACTAGTTCTTCAAGATCTATTGATGAAAAAGAAGATCATCACTCCATATATTAAGTATGGTGATCAACTGAGTGATATTCTTACAAAGCCATTGACTCGATCGATTTTTAGTAGTTTATGTTCCAAGCTGGACATTTTTTATCTTTATGCTCCAGCTTAAGGGGTAGTGTTAGAGTTCTTATTTTATGTATTAAGTCATAAGTCTCTTAGTGTAGGGTAATATTGGAATTACCCAAAATATTGCTTAATTATAAATAAGATGGTGTAAGACAATATAGCTCATGCACAACTGATTCTATATTCTCTGCCTCTTCTTCTCCTTCCTCTGTATTTTTGTAACTCTTATATCAATTTATTGTCTTTTAACTATCGACACATGAGGTGACTCAACAGAGGGAAGAGGACTCGGAGTTGGTAGAGTAAGTGAAATAGGCAAGAAAGATGACTCAAGAGTGACAATCAAGAGGAATAGGTGGTGCAGAGAAATAGGGTGTAGACTCCGAGAAGGTGAAATCAGCACAGTTAAAGTATCGCCAAAGAGTAGTGATGTAAATCGGGAATGATTAGAAATCACATAATAGAAAAAGAAGAAGAAAGAAGAGGGGTGGAAGAGATTTACCTCATCCTCGCAAGGAATCGGTGAAGAAACACATAAATTCTCCATAGAGAACCAATTTTTAATATATTACTCACTCTAATCAAAATAGTTGGGATTACACCATTATTTATAAGCCAAGTGCCCCTACTAACATAAAAATTACTTTTCTACTAAAATACTAAAAGTGTTTCATGATTAAACACTCAAATTCTTATCCTACTAAAATTCTATAATAATTCCCTAATAAAACTCTAATTAATACTCTTAGTCAAACAAATATTCCTTAACTAATAAAATAATACTAAAACAAATATTAAAATTCAATTCTTAAATTTAAACTCATCAAATCCCTTTTCGTTCTCTATCAATTCTGCTCGGCTGAAAAAACTTTTCTCCGAAGAGTTGGAAGGCCACAAGTACTCCAAAAAATCTGAAGAAACTTGTGTTCCATGAAAATAGCATTGTAGTTTTCCATAGTAGAAAATAATCTCTTTGTGCATTGCATGTATCACAACCTTATCCATATACACCATTATAGGCGAAAAACATATAATATAGTAGAGACAAAATAACAACTCTATCTATAGTGACACCCTTTGAAACTCCTTTAACTCCTTCAATAAAAAGATCCTTTGAGCTCAGCTTATCAAAAATAATTGATGTATGATGAGGAGAATTTTTAGACTCATCAACTGCATCAAATTTCAGCTCATTATTCAATTGAACTGGTATTTGCAATTGTGGAAGAATTTGTCGGGGCAAAATTTGTTCAACTATTGGTTGATGATCAATGGATGAAGAAGATGAATCAAACTTTATCTTGTTCGCAAGATCCTTATTTGGGAGCTTAACTCCAAATATGGCAGCCAACTTGTGTATACTTTCATGTATATATTCTATTGACGCTTGGAGCGAATCCACTAATCCTTGAATCCAATCAAGTGATCCTTGGAGCAAATCTAATCGCGAATCATGTGCTTCAACTCTAGCACTTAACTCGGCATTGGTAACCATCTTGATTGGAGTAGAATTTAGAGATTTTTTTTTTTGAAAATTTTGGGGTCAATCTGTAATTTTAGAAAATTCTAGGGCAAACACAGAACTTATAGGGTGATTCTGAAAGTCTCTGGAACTTCTGAGGGTTATGAACAGTGCCGATGAACAGTACTCCGTAATGAACATTATTTATTTATTTATTTTTAACGAATCGAAATTAGGTTCTGATACCAATTGATGTAAATCGGGAATGACTAGAAATCACAAAATAGAAAGAGAAGAAGAAAGAAGAGGGGTGGAAGGGATTTACCTCATCTTCGTAAGGACTCGGTGAAGAAACACAAATTCTTCACAGAGAACCACTTTTTAATATATTACTCACTCTAATCAAAATAGTTGGGATTATGCCATGATTTATAGGCCAAGTACCTCTACTAACATAAAAACTACTTTCTTACTAAAATACTAAAAGAGTTTCATGATCAAACTCTCAAATTCCTATCCTACTAAAGTTTTATAATAATTCCCTAATCAAACTCTAATTAATACTCGTAGTCAAACAAATAGCCCTTAACTAATAAAATAATACTAAAACAAATATTAAAATTCAATTCTTATATTTAAACTCATCCAATCCCTTTTCGTTCCCCATCAAGTAGGATTAACAACGATAATCCTTTTGCGGGCGAGAGTAATTAAGGAATATACACTTAGTAGCACATGGATCCAGTTTACCAAATCCAAGACAAAAGTTATGAACAAAATAAACACGGCCAAACACCTTGGGAGGAATTGAGAACAATGGAGACTAAGGAAACAATACAGAATGAGGAAAGGCTCCTTGTAAGACCGTAGAAGACAAACGGTTAATAAGATAACAAGTAGTCAAAATATCACTCCAAAACCTGGGAGGAACATACATATGGAAGAGGAGAGCAAGAGTGACATCCAATAAATGTCAATTCTTATGCTCAACCATGCCATTTTGTTGAGGCATATAAACACAAGAGGTCTGATGTATAATCTTTTTTTGTTGAAAATTGATGGTGCAAATTAACGTGGATGAGCAGAGGTGTGGATGGTGTAGGGCAATATGAATCTGAGCTACAAGACTCTTGTTGTTCGTTTTAGAAATACTCAAGGAAAGGGAGTGCACACGATAGAAATATAGTAGTTCACCAGCTGGAGAGCTCGGCTAATCCACTCTTTAATGGAGGCTGTTGCTCCTTTTTCTTTTTTTTGATTGCTTGGATACTATACAGTGTAATATAGAGAAAACTAGGGTTCTCTTCTGTATCTCTCATATATCTAGGGTTTTTCTTTTCTCCCCTGGCTTGGAGGCATTGTTTTGTATTTATAGGGCTATTGCTGACTCTGTGGGATCCCAGCCGAGATCCTTGCCTTTTCCTCGCAGAATCTTCCTTGATTTTAGGACGAGATCTTGGTTGTTTGAGAGTTTTACGTCTTGATTCCAGCTTTCTACCGCTTGGGAGGTGTCTGTTATCATCCAATTGTTCCCTTATCATTCCCGCCATTACCTCGCCTGGAGTGGGGACTTTTAGCTCTTGACCTCTGAATTTTGCGAGTCTCATCCGACCTCCTGACTTGACCTTTAAGTATGGATTCATATTTAATATTTATTCTAGGTATCATCAGTTGCCCCCCAAACCTTGGTCCAAGCGGGCTTGGAGAAAGGTTGAGCTATTTTTTAAATCGAGCTGAACCAACACATGGCTGTCTTTGACTCGTACGTGAGAGTTGTCCTTTGACAGTTTCCAGTAATCAAAGTTTCCTTGATTCTCGTGCACGTTCTGCTTCACGTATTTCAAGTTTTAAATGCTGACACGGCTATAAGAACCGCCAAAATCAAAAAACCCCCTTGTTCATCTTCCTCCTTCGACCTTTGATTTCGTAACCTTCTGCATTCTCTGCCTTGCTCCTTTGGCAAACTTAGGGCTTTACCGAAAGTCAATTATTCCTGCTTTTGCTTGTGGTTTGAACAAAATTTGCTCCTTGCTTTCGTCTCGAGCTTCTTCCCACCGTTCTCCCTTATCTAGGTACGCTTCCTGCCCTCTGTTCATCTCTTCGTTCTGGATCCCTCGAATTCGAGGTGGTTGTTGCATTTCTGGGCTTTTCGGCTCTTTTACTTCTGAAATCGTGACCATTGCTTATCCCCCTCCCATTCTTCATTGACTGGTGTACTATTGTACGAGTCCTTGGTGCGGGTAGTTACTGTGCAAACCCTAGGGTTATTAGAGAGTGGTTAACTAGTGTTTCTCTTCCCTACCGTTCTTTCAGTTTGTCTTTCTCTTACCCAATCATATCTGTTCCTTTTGAAGCCAATCCCTCCCATGATTCCCTTATGGGTGGCAAGTCTGTCAAAGATAATGTTGACCTAGGAGAAGTAGGAGATGAAATTGATAACTTCCCTGACGTTGATTCCATCGATGCTGAGGTGAATACTGAGGTGCCTTACTCTACTTCTTCTCTTGGGCCCAAGAACCCTGACAAAGGTAAAGTCAAAGTAAGTGGTATGGGGGTTTCATCTGCGGGCATAGGATTTGCCTTGGGGCACGCGGAGCTCGTGGGCCCCAGTGAAGTCTCTCCTTCACTGATGGAGCTCATCAAAATTCGCTATAGCTTCCCTCTAGGGGTCCAATGTTGGTGTCCTAACAAATTCACCCCATACGTCTCCCAAGTCCATAAGAAGGTCTGCTTCTTCACTGCTGCTTTTGAAACGGTCTGTGTTTTCCCCTACACCCTTTCTTCAAAGGTGTTCTTTAGCATTTTAATGTCTGTCTTGTCCAGTTCTCTCCTAACTTTTGGGGAATTCTAGTTGGTCTCCTAGTTTTCTTTAAGACTCACAAACTTGAGGTCCCCACTATTTCTTTACTCATGGATCTTTTCAACGTCGAGCTTATTTCTTCCGAAGGCTTCCTATACATCTCTAAGTGAGCAAATGTCAAATTAATCATTTCTAGTCTATTAAGTTTCCATAAGAACTGAAAAAAATAATTCGTCTTTGTACAAGGTTCGCACTGGGAGTATAACTCTGCAAATAAGGCGGACACTCTTCCAATCCCCAGAGCCTGGTCTTCCCTTGACAACCTGGGTAAGCCTTTGCTTGAACCAACTGAGGTCGGTTTCTGATGTCTTTTTCTGATTTTGCTCTGTCCCAATTGTCTCTCAGGTATTCGCCCCAAGCTCAACGCTGAGGACAGGCAGGTGTTGTTGGAATTAGAGAAGTGCAATTCTACTCTATATCTTGAGCTTATCAAACCTTGGCTCCTCGTAGAGTTAGGGTTCAGCCTTCCAGCGTCACCGGCATAATTTCCTACTCCCCTCTCTGTGGAAGCTCCCATTCCTTTTCTTGTTAAGGCTCTCATTCCTCAATATGTTTTTGTGACTAATGAGGTGGCAGGTGGCACTCCTCATCTCTGTCTGTTAACTCTACTCTTTTTCCTTATACTGATTTGTCTACATGATATTTCCAGGTTCTTCATTAATGGAGCCAACTGAGAAGGATCGCCTAGCTAAGCTGAGCCAGATGAGGAGGGGGAGAAGTGAGAGTAAGCGTAAGGCGGAGGCTAAGGCTGATAGTGGTTCTGCCGTTTCTGCCAAAGTTGGATCTGATCCCACCTCTCCTTCTCCAACTCAGACGACCCCCAACCTCCAATCAAGTACTCGAGTCATTGCACAACCTCCCTTCCTCAAAGGGAAACCCTTTCTTCCTCCGTAGAGACCTAGGGTCAATGTCCTGACTAAACCTCCCATTCTCTGTTAGAAATTGAGAGAACTCTAGAGATAGTCACCCACATCTCTTCCCAACTTCTTCCTACTAGCTTGGCTGGAGAATCTGCTCAGTAGCCTTTAAAAGGTTCCAAAGCTGGGGATGAGGGACTTCCCAAGGTCATGACAGGTGGGGATTCTCTTATTAGTAATGTCAAGCGTGCTGTAGAGGTCATTGCCTCCATCATCCCCGAATTCGACATTTAGAGGGCTGCTACAATGCCTCTTGGGTCTTCCATTTCTACTATCCTGTTCGGTGCCACCTCGGTAAATATCTGGCTTCTCTCGCTTTTCTTTTTAACTTGTCTTACTTTTATTTCTTCATACTGACTTTAGCTTTTGGGGTTCTCCTGGCTTCTAAGTGGCTATCCGTGGTAGTGGTCTCCTAAGGAGGATCCAAGCTCTGGAGGGCTCTTCAAAGGCTTCCAGAGCTCTTGAGCTCAAGAATGTAGAGCTGATCTCTGCCAATAACAGCCTCGGGCCTGAAATGTAGGAGTTGCAATTGCAGGTTAATAAGCAGACCTCCCTCATTAAGGACTTAGAGGCTAAGAATAAGCGATCCAAGGAGGAACTGGGGAAGACGAAGGAGGAACTCAGGGCCAAGACGGAAGGCTGGATCAGGGCTAGCCGAGATGCTCTTGAAGCTTATGACTCTTATAAGAGCATAAAGAGGGAGTATGATGTTCTGGCAGAGGCGAATGACGCTATTAGGGGCACGCTGGAGGAACAAAGAGTTGGTGCTAAAAAGAAAGATGACCTAATTGCTAAACTATCTGATGATGTCACCACTGAGTGGGTCAAAGGGTGACTAGTGTTTCAAGACAAAGCTGAAGAGGTCTATCCTAATTTGAATTTTGCTTTTGACATGGCCCAAGCTGACAAAGTCGTGGAGGAGGGAAAGATTGTTAGAGTAGTCTAGTGTATTAGTAGTATATTAACATTATGGGTAAATTAGTCATTTATATTACTATGTTTTGCCCTAGTATAAATTTGTTGTAATGCAGATCAGTTGATTATTCAATCAATATTTTTCTCTTTGATAAACATTAACATAGTATCAGAGCCTTAATTCCTAACCTCAAATAATAAATCATGATCAAAGTCTAGAAGTGTAATACTTTGTTCTATTTAGGCAGTGAACTAGTTAGAGAATATTATCTTAGAAGGAATAAGAAAAATTTTAAAGAAGAATTTAGAATAGTCTGAAAGAATATAGAATATTGGAGAAGTTTCTAGAAAAATCTAGAATAGTCTAGAAAATTCTAGAAAGTTCAAGAATAATCTAGAATAGTCTAGAACAATCTAGAAGAATCTAGATGTTGAAGAAGTCTTTAGAAAGATTTGAAAGGTTCTTGAACATCAAGGAACCTAGAGCACTGCGGAAGAATCCGAAAAGTTCTAGAACAATCTAGAGAAGTCTAGAATATTTTGGAAGGTTCTAGAAAATACTAGAAGGTTCTAGAGAGATTTAGAATGTTTCAGAAAGTTTCGGAAGGACTTAGAAGATTGGAGAAGACTTTAGAATATTATAAATAAATATAGATAGTTGTGGAATTGTCATGTGCAAAATAAGCTTGAAACCTAGAAGGATCTAGGAGAGAAAATATGGTAGAATATTCTAGAGAATCTCTCTTAACAATGTCACATGTCAATATTCTAGAATAATCTTAGGATGCCTATAAATAGGGCATTTGAGATTGGATTTAGATACAAGGGCACAAGTAGTCTTCCACTTTCAAGAAAGTATAGAAAATAAAAGAGAGAAAAGAAGGAAGGAAGAGCACTTCATCAAATGAGAAAGAAAATTATGAGAGAAAGAGGAAAGACATCGATAACATCTCACTTTATTTCGAGTAACAAGCAACACTCAAGATGCATATCATTTGGACTTGAGGTGAGTGATTTGACATACTATGTATTTTCGAAAATTCCCTATATCCCTAAACATTTGAAAAAAAAAATACGATATGCTTGGTCATTACTACCTTTATAAAATATTTTTCTGAGTGTCTAAATACTTGTGGCATACGATGAATTTTTTTATAAAGTATTGTGACTCGATCACTTGTTTATATGGTGAGACTTAGTATTGGTGAATGAGATCAAAACTAAAAATCCAGGATAATTATTCCTCTGTGTGCGGTGACTCTGGCCACTAGGGAACAGACCCGGGGAAGGCTGAGGTGGTCCTAGTGCTCAACAGTTGAAGGAACAGTGCCTGGTGCGTCCAGGTGACCTTCACTGGATCGTCTTAGGGAACAGACCCGGGTGAGACTGTGGTGACCCTAAGTACGATGTTGGATCCAACCTTAAGATCTTTTAGTATTCGGTATTGGTTTCTATCGATTATTGGATATCATACAATCTCCACCATTATGATATGATGCACTGTTATGGTATAATTTCTTGTTGAAACTCGATTGTGTTATTCTTGAGAAATTGGTTATTTTGGCAAAATTATTTTTTAAAATCTTTGATTTACATGTTGTATGCCAAATATGTTTTTCAGCCACTTTAAATATACATGCCTTTCCATTTACTAGGCTTTTTAGCTCATTCTTTCAAAATAATTTTTTTTCAGGATTTGAGTGTCAATAGCGGACTCAGAAAATTAATTGAGGACTAATAGTGTTGTGACCTTCGTAGCATATATCGTATAGCCATTCCTATTTGCTTGAATAATTGGGGCAAACATGTTTAGGTATGTTGACTTTGACATATTGACGTGAGATTAATTTAGTGCTAATGTTGTTTTTCACTCTTATATTATTAGTTTATTGGTTAGGCTTACGTGTTCTATAGGTATGGATCTATGGTTCACAACCGATCATACCCTTGGAGTTGGGATGTGACAAGAAGAAAGGGAAGACCTGATGAGCCAACGACGTAAATAGCAATCTGTTAAATCCATCGATTGTCCCTTTCTTGCTTCTACCTCGATAAATAGACATCATCCTTGCCGACGATGATGTCATCAGTCTCTGACCGTGAATACCACTGTCTTGGTCGATTCTTTATGTGTTTCTCATTGGTGTGCTCTCTCTCTTGCTTCGAGTTCATCTGGTAAGTTTGCTGCCCTCTGGTTTCTTGTCTTCACAGTGTGCCGACACCACACAGTGCACCGACTGCTGATTCTACCGATTGCCCTCTGGTTTCTTGCTTGCCCTCTGGTTTGATTGTGGTCTATGTTGTGAATTGTTTGTGATCGGCTGATTGATTCTTGCTTCTACTGTGCATCGGTTCTTGTTTTTATTTCTTGCGGTCGATTGGTGTTGCTGGGTTGCTTGATTTTTGTTGCTGGGTGTTGTTGGGTAACAATTGGTGTTGTTAGGTTGTTGATTTTGTTGCTTGGTCGCCGGGTTTATTGTTGTTTTCTACTACTGGGGATATTATTTTGCTGAGACCTGTTTTACTGAGACTTCGTGTTAACAATATGACAAGTGGACATTCTGATTCTCTTCAAGCTATTAGCATCAGATTAAATGGTGAAAATTATGTATATTGATCTTATGTTATGAAAAATATTTTGTTGGGTAAAGAAATATGGAACTATGTTAGTGGTGATTTGCAAGCTCCAACAGATTCGAAGGCAGAGAAAAATATTGATTGAATAATCAACTGATCTGTATTAGAACGAATTTATACTAGGGACAAACATATTAATATAAATGACTAATTTACCCATAATGCTAGTATACTACTAATATACTAGACTACTCTAACAAAGATGATCCAGGCGGAGGGTGGAGAGAACACTCTGGCTTCTCCTACTCCTGAGACTGCTCCCGTGGTGTTCACTCCCCCAACTGAGGCCCTGAATCAAAACTCCAGTGACTATGGAGTTTCACCTCTTCCATCTACCTCTGCAGTTGCCACTCCTGAAGCTTCGTCAGCTCTTGTATCGGTTGATCTTGCCCCTTTTCTGCTGAGCTGGTAATTGGAGCTCTGACCGAGGTTGATGCCTCTATGCACTTGCCTGTTCCAGAGGTTCCTGCTGCTGATCCACCATGCGTGTCCACTACTGAGCTGCCAGGCTCTCTCCCTCCTTCCCCCTCAAGCTCTCAGACTTAGGATTCTTTTCCCCCTTTCCAATGTAAACGCTGAACACGTTTTGTTTTTGAAGCTGCTTAATACAATCTATTTTGTTCTTCAATGTTTGTTTATTCTGTCACTGTCATTGTAGGCTTTTTTTTTTTTTGCATTCCCCTTGCCCCTTTTTGCTTCGAGGAGGCCCTTAGATCTCCTTGAGGCAAATATTCAACCAAGTTTACCAAGAGCTTCTGTGACCTCCCTTGTTGTGCTGGATCTCCCTTAGCTCGTTGAGTGCGAAGAATGATTGAAAAATATCAAGGGAATCTTAAGGTCTGCTAACAGCGGGGGGTCTTTCAAAGCTCCTTTGGTGTGACGTTGGTTGTTATGCTTCCAGCTCCTTCTAGGGGCGTTAGATGGTGATCTTGACATTCCTTACAGCTATAAGAGGCTATATCAGGGAAAGGGGTGCACACGATAGAAATATAGTGGTTCACCGGCCAAATAGCTCGGCTAATCCAATCTTTAATGGAGGCTCTTGCTCCTTTTTTTTTTTTTTTGATTGCTTGGATACTTTACAGTGTAATATAGAGAAAACTAGGGTTCTCTTCTGTATCTCTCATATATCTAGGGTTTTTCTTCTCTCCCTTGGCTTGGAGGCATTGTTTTGTATTTATAGAGCTATTGCTCATTCTGTGGGATCCCAACCGAGATCTTTGCCTTTTCCTTGCTGAATCTTCCTTGATTTTAGGAGGAGACCTTGGTTTGTTGAGAGTTTTACGCCTTGATTCCAGCTTTCTACCGCTCGGGAGGTGTCTGTTGTTATCTAATTGTTCCCTTATCATTCCCGCCATTACATTGCCTGGAGGGGGGACTTTTAGCTCTAGACCTCTGAACTTTGCGAGTCTCGTCTGACCTCCTGACCTGACCTTAAGTATGGGCTCATATTTAATATTTATTCTAGGTATCATCATAAATAATACTGAAAGAGATTAGACATATATTTTTTAGCATTGTCAGACCTTAAAAACACGAATATGGCAGTCAAATTGGGTTTTAATTTGCTTACAAAACAACTGAAATATAAAAAATAATTCTAAGCGAGATTTCATTAAAAATAACCAGGTCAAACGAGAATGATCATCTACAAATGTAATAAAATAATGAAATCTATTAATTGAAGAATCTCCAGTAGGATCACATACATCAGAATGAACTAATTCAAAAGAACTAAAAACATGATGGTACTTACTAGATTTAAAAGGCACTCGATGGTACTTACTAAGTTGACATGTTTCACAAGACAAGGGCAAAAAACAACTAAGATTAGAAACTTGAGACTTCAAAATTAGAAGCGATGGATGTTCGAGACGACAGTGTCACTTAAGGGGAGATAATGAGGTTTGTAAGGCTCGGAGTGGTGGTTCAAAGTCAAAGTAATAAAAACCACTAGATTCATGAATCATACCAATCTTTTTTTTTTCATTTTGAGGTCTTGAAAGACATAAAATGAGAGATAAAAGCTTACTAAACAGTTAAAGGAACGAGTAATCTTACTAAAAGACAATAAACTAAAGGGAAACTGAGGAACATATAAAACTGAAGGCAACGATTGAGAAGGACTAAGTTGCATACTACCCAAACCTAAAACTTGTGATAAGGATCCATTGGTAAGAGTAACATTGCGAGATGGAGCTACAAAGCGAAAGTGAGATAAGTGACCAGAGGAACCAGTCATATAGTCTAAGGTGCCAAAATCAATGATCCACGGATTGGACGTGGAAGACAGTAAGCAAGTAGATGTCATATTCGATTGAGCAAATGTAGCAATAGAGGATGTTAGGGCCTGTTTTTGGGACATAAACTGAGCATATTCATCACGTGTGAAAGTACGAAGATCTTTGGTAGGAGGCTGAGTAGGGCCAGTGGATGAAACATCTTCCTAAAAAGATACTTGATGAGCTGAAGTAGGTTGTTTATCATGTAAATCCCAACGTTACTCAACTATGTAGTTATTATGATCACAATTAGTGTGCATGTGAGTGTTATTACCTCCTTTACCACCACGTCCTTCACGAGAGTTACTAGACCCATTTTGGGAAACAACTAAAGCTAATTGATCACTGATAGGATCAGTTCTTGCCAGAGAGTGATAATCAGAGACAAAGTAGCACAATGAAGGCAATAGAACACATCGAGAAGAGATGAAAGCTTGGGATTGCTCAAAATTTGTGCATGGATAGGCTCATACTCTAATTGTAACCCAGTCAAAAAACAGACAACATCAACAACTTGAAACTGTTCATGCTGTCATCACTATATCTCTATATCCTCACTCAATGATCGATAAAGTAGAAGTTCTTCCAATAGCCTCTTTAAAGTGCCACAATGCTTAGCCATAAACTTATTTCCTTGGTATCAAATAGACGCTTAAAAAGTTCATAGATCCAGGACACATTATATTCCTGAGAGTACATCTAATCGAAAGAGTTCCATTCCCATATCTTTTTAAATGTATCAAGAAGTTGAACATTAGAAGCTACGCAAGGTTCCATACTAAGCCATAACCAAATCATCACCAAAGAATTCTCACTTCATCAATCTTTAGGATTCTTTAAAGTCTTGAGAGGAGGAATCTCAATCAGATACAAACTTTCCTTTCGGCACGAAAGATAAACCTTAATGGCATGGGCTAAAAAATAATAATTGTGTTCATTCAATTTGACATGAGTGATGTATCAAACTTGATCATCCATGGTATAAACCTTATTGTTCTGGGAGAGGGAGCCTAATATGGATCTTTCCTCACAATTATACACGTGAAGACCAAGACACTATACTTCGAGGGATGAATATGTTTTTCAATTTTAGACCAAATCTATTACTAATTAAAACTTAACTCACCATAATTTTCTCTTCCCACAAAGATTTAACAAAGAATATGAGAACCCCTTTTAAACACCACAAACCAATTTGCCCTTGATAATTGATTAAATTCATCTTTAATTAATTCGCTAAAATTAATCTCATGTTGATCCCAAATCCCTAAACCCAATGCACAATTATGTATAGATGAATAACCAAACAATGAAATTCACAAACACATTGTGAGCGTATGTGCTAACAAATGCAAGTGTATATGATAAACAATAAAGAACATAAATAATTTGTTGGCATAGAAAACCCTCGAAAAAAACCGCGAGGAATTTTCTCGGTTCACTAAAACCTAATTTACTACTCTTCAAGTCAACATACAAGTACTTGAGACTTATACTTACCATAGTTAGATACTCATTTTCTTGCTATATTTTTTCGCCGAAAGTCCCTCTCTCGATGTCTGATGTAGCTTCACTTGGATCTCCCTACCGCACCTTTTGTTTAGACCTCAAGCGATTATGGACATGCCAACGATCCTTGGTATGCACACGTCACTGTGTTTGTCAACCAATAAGTTCATCTTCAAGTTGTGAAGTTGGGTAGAATCACTAGTGGTAACCTTTGGATATGAGGGATCTAGGTTGTAGTGGAAGCTTTTAAGATAGATGAATTAATTTCTCTCTTTGAAATCTTTGTAGAGGCTTGAGAGACTTAACCTTGATGTGGGAAAGACACTTTTTATTTATAGGTTCAGAATAAGGGTAGTCTTAGTAAATAAGAACACTCAGATTTGCAAATAATTGCTCGATTCGTAAGAGGGCGATCATAGGACGGCTGTCACTGAAGTGAAAAAAATGTTTCAAACACGACTAAGGGAGGCACCGCTCAAGCAACCATGAGCATTGTTCGAGTGACCATGAGACGAGCAAGCTCATAAAGCGAGCCCAATACTACCTTCTATGGTTTTTTTTAATTTTCTTCTCTAAGTCATAGAGGGACCACTCTAGTGAAGGGTAGCGGGTATAGATCGGTCATTACATGTTTTTAAGCATAAATCATGCAAAAATTTGTCATCTTGAACACTAAAGGATGTTGCTCAAAGAGAGGTTCGATTATAACTCAAACTGTATTTTGAGAACTCATATAGTTTAGAAAAAAATTTCTTTTAAAATCATCTAGTAGTCATAATTGGATCGCTTCTAATTTTATTTTTGTCCTAATCATCATAATTAAAAAAACTAACGGTTCATTTTAGGTGTCTACGTCATTATTTTTGTCCTAAGTATGAAAGTACAAACGGAGCTTAAATGATATAGCTTTGACATTTGATATCCTTCCTTCAAAGACGCCTTCGGTCTTGAGCGTGATAGCATAATGACCATGGAATAGGTTGGGATTGTATAGTGAACTTCACAAAATTAGTCAATTCCAAATATGATCTAATAAACCTGTCTAACCTGATTATCAATAGAAGTATCCTTGACATCCTCTGAAGTCGCCATGGTAAAACCAAAACTTGACAATAATAGAGAATGAGAGAACAAATAATCCTCAAACAATAACAATTAGACAAAATAACCACAACAAAGTTAAGGAATCTGCTCTAATAAACCAAACTCACATCAATATTTAAGTCACAACCACACAACAAATCACACAACAAGAACTCAAAAACCCAACACAAAGACCAAGAAACACCAAAAATAGTGTTGGACGAATAGATTTGGAACAAATGGAACAAATTTGGAGCATATTGAACACTTCACAGGCCAGTTCTAGCGTTGATCGAACATAAATAATGCTGTTGGCACTTGTTTTGCTAAAAAAGCTAGTATTTTAAAACCCGATCTGGGCTGACGGATTGGCTTGGTGAACCGGTGATTAAGCCGGCCTAGTTCATTCATCAGATCATTTATGCACAAAACCTGTTCAAAAACCAGTGAGTCAGCTAAAAATTGGAGAACCGTTCCACTTGGACGAGTTTACTCAAACTGGCCAATTCAATTATTTTTGTATAAAGGCTGAGTTTTTGGCCTTTTTGGGCATTTTGCCCTAAATTTGTCGTTTCATCAAGTCGAACGAAGGACGATCGAGAGTCGATCGATGATCTTCGACTCTGCCTCTTCCACTGTGCCTCTGCCTCTTCGCAATGATCGACAATCTTCTCAGCTAGTCAACCAAACATAAGTGGACTTTTTCTTTCTCTCTCACACGTACACAGACTCTCAGTTCTCTCTCTTGCTGAGTTTAGTCTCAATTCTCTCTCTATAGTCTGTGCTGTTCTGAGCAAGCAAGGGACGAAGGCTGCTGTGCTTTAAAGCCCCATCAAAGCATTGGCATTGACTACCATTGACAGTAGCAACTAGCAGGTACACTACATGTAAATGCCCTAATTTGCTATATTTGATTTTTTATTTTTTTGATTTTATACATTGAAACTTTGAGATTATTGATTTTTATAATTTGTATACAATTGTAGGGCTTTATTTCAAGGATTATGCAATTAATTGAGCATATTGTTTGATCAATTATTTCTCTTATGGATTATGCAATTAACTGCGAAGTGAGATGTTGATGCTGTGAAGTGCGATGTTTGAGGATTTTTCTCTACTTTACATGTTTGATTTTATTTTATAATTATTGTGATTTTTTAGTCATTTTTTATTTTTTATTATTTATTATATGACCAGTTTGACCAGAGACCCAGTGTTTGAAACAGTGACCTATTGACCCAGTTGCTCTGTTGGGTTGATGTCTGGGCCGAGTTTTAAAACTATGCAAAAAACCCTCTAAACAAGTCAAATAAGGTTGGGCTACTCATAGTCCAAATCAACACCCACCAATGCAGATCCAAGCAACAATCCATCCAAAGAGATCCCAAAGCAGCAAATATAGAAAATATCTGATTTTTTTCGAAAATTATTCAAAAATAAAAAACCTCTACTTATATAGCTTCAAAATGTAAACAAAAATCACCATAATACTTTCCATGAAAAAACGATGTAGGAGGTAGGTTCCAATGTTCGAAGGTTGCTGACGTTTGCAAGACGTCAGCCCCTACGATGATCCTAATATTGTTCTTAAATGTTTTCCAATTTTATATAATGTTGAATCGATGCTCTGATAATAAGTTGAGATGATAAAAGTAATATTAGGGTTGGGAAGAAAGGTGAGAATAAGAGAGAGTACATTCTTGTATTTATACTTGAGTAATATTTAGAATAATTATAATATTACCCTACACTAATTAACTTATGTCTAATTTAGAAATAAGAACTTTGACATATATATCGCATAAGCTTCCATGATCTGAATGAACTAGATTTGAGATTTGCAAAAATTTGTTGTTTCAGTAAGTATACTCACATGATATGCCATTAAAAGAACTGATAAAACAAACTATGCACACATAAGAACTCATGCTTAACATGGTTTGGAAAAGGAGCCACATTTTTACTAGGAATAATAGTATAATCATCTGAACTGTTTATTTATCTCAAAATTCTAAATATTCTTATGGAGCATTGTATCCTGAAGTGTATATATATGTACTAAACTCCCCATCTCCTTCTGTTAATCTATTTTCAAACCTTACCATTTTGTCTTGTTCAATTTAGTTTTTCAATAAACATTTTTCCTTTGGTTATGGGATTTTTGAGGGGACAACTGTTATTTTCTTATGAACTTCACAGGTATACATAAAGGCAACTGGAGAAAAAAGTGCGGAGATGGTAACTGATGAAGGTGCAATATATGTTACATCAAATAGGGGCTACAACTGGAGGGCTGCTGTGCAGGAAACTGTTTCAGCTACTCTTAATAGGTGAGTGTCTATCAAAATGCTAATTTTCATAAGGAGCATATACTTCAATTTGAAGCTTTTAAGTGCGTTTTTTCAGCTAAGAAGAGGCCAGACATAAGGAACTATAGTTATCATCAGTAACATTATTACCCTCAACCTCTAGGACCTATTCGTTTTTTGAACCTATTGACTTTTGGGTGGCTGTGCAAATCCTGTTTATTCCTTTCTTCTTCTTTTGTTTGTATATATTTCAAAAAATTTCTTGCATCCTCACTAGTTTTTTCAACTGTATACTGGTATTCTGATGTCCTAAACCTCTGATATACACTGAAGCACTCTATCTCTCATTGGTACAGTGACCCTTCTTTGTTGGAGTTGTTCAAAATGTTCCTTTTTTTTTGAGGACTGAAGCTACTTCCTTTTTGATTCGTCGGATTGAAGCTATTTCATGGTTCCATTGGATTTACTTATTTCTTGGTTGCTAATTCTAATTTTGATGAAAAATTGAACTACGCCTTCAATTTATTTATCCCGCAAAATATTATCAATGACTGATAGCACCAATCCAGCAATGTTGTAATAGTCTGTTCAACACGGATTCTCTCACCTCGTAAGAACAGAAAACTATCCTTGGATCTGTCCTTATTACAAGCTATAGCTTTCTGCTTAGCATGTGTGGCAGGAATGATTAATATTATGTGCATAAATGGGTCAATAAATGCTACTATTATGTGGTTGTCATTTTCCTTTCACTACTTTGGTCTATCCTTTATTTTGATTGGCTAGTTTTCAATTTAGCCATTGTAACATAAATATCGTGTAATAATTGGAGTAAATGGAGTAGTAATAATTGGAGTAATCTCCTCATCTCTATTGCTATTGCAGAACAGTTTCCAGTGGCATTAGTGGTGCAAGCTACTATACAGGCACTTTCAGTACAGTGAATCGCTCCCCTGAAGGAAACTATGTTGCTGTCTCAAGTCGTGGTAACTTCTACTTGACTTGGGAGCCGGGGCAGGTTTGATTTTTTTTTTCCTTCCAATATTGGGATTTTTCCCGAACTTCCTTTCATAAAGAGCTGACTGCTTGACGCAAATCATGAGGGGCATCCCTGCCTTTTGAACACCTCATTTTGAGGCACAGTAAAATTCCTTTTTCTTCCTGTTTCATGGTTATGAATAGCAGAATAATTTTTTCTGCCTCCAGAGGTTGATACTTATAGTTGAAGTGGTGCATAGAGTATTAAAGTTGCGTGATCGCTGATGAACAAAACTACATAACCAGTTGCATAGCTTACTTTTCTCAACAAGTTGTGATGACCTGCAAAAGCCCTCTAGTCATTGCCAGATTTAAGTTGTTACCCGGGTGTTTGATTATCTAAAGCTGGGCTTACATCAGCTACGCCACTATCAAAACAAGTGCTTGATGAACATGTATATACTGAGTTTAAAAAGAATAAGAGATTGATAGGAGTGACATCGTGGATGCCTCCCCACCATAATGTGCGTGTCTTTCTTGTTGATGGGACATAAATAATGACCTGACCTGAAAAAAGCAAACATAACCGATGTGATTGCCAAGGGTTGGAAGATTTCTCCCATAGGTTAGCTGATAACTCAAGCAGCTTAAGCTTGTGATTACTGTGACACCTCAAAAGTTATCCCCCCTCCCCCTTCCCCAAAACACTACTTCTTTTTATTTTTGTTTGGGAAAGCCTAACAATTGTTCTGATCTGAAAAAGAAAACATAGTTGATTTGATAGCAAAAGTTCCATAATATTCTCCCGTAGAGGTCAGCAAATCACCCAGACAGCTCAAATTTGTCTTGATTATTGCTTTTTATAGGAAGAAAAGGGGTTGGATAAGTTCTGATAGATAGCTACTTCTTTCTTAGAAAACACAGGTTCTAGTACTTTTCTTTCTTTGTTGCCTAGAAGGTCGTCCCAGGGTACCTTTTTCTGGTTGATGGTGATAGCATTTGCTTCGTGCCTGCAATTATTTTCGCTGCTACTGACTCCAATAAGAAGGCATCTTGTTCTGTACTGTTACATTATCCTCTTTAAGGAAGACAAGTGACAGAATGTGTAGCCAGTTTCTGTCATGTCACCTTCATATAACCATTGGTGCATTAACTTTGACGGCATCATTATGTTTGAAGTTTTCACCATGCTTTTACTTTTCATCAAATTAAGGTTAAACTTCTATGCTTGCTTTTCTCTGTATCAACTCTTGTGCTTCTTAAACAAGATCATTCTGCAAATCTAGGGAGCTGCAATTTTCAGTTTTGATTCCTTTTAGTTTTCGCTGACTTTATTGGCAAGTCGGGAGTGAGATCTGCATATCTACAGAAACTTAGCGTTATAAACTTTGTTTTATTCTTAATTGGCTTAATTTTTCCACCTATTTCTTGTTGTTGACTCCAACTAGTAAGTACCAACCTGTCTTCAAAGTTGAGCAGGCCGTTTAGTTTTCTGATATGTAGCTTTTGTTGAGTTCTTCAAAACTTTGACCAAATTTTATCATGCTCATAGAACTTTTTCTCAAATAATAAATATCAATGCTTCCTTTATTGTTACCATGTAATCATTTTCTGTATGCTCCTAACTTTGTATAATAGTATCACCCGAGTGCTGTATCGTCATAACACTTCAGCCTCTACTCAGCCTCAGTCATGTATTTCTCCATCATTTAGTGTTGAATGCATTCCTTGTTTCTGTAATGAATCACAACAATTAATTTCTTATCATGTAGTCGTCAAGCATAGGGTTTGAGTTTTTATTTAGCGTTAGTTTCCCGTGATAATTTCCTGAACTTTTCATACCTATCAGCTAGATCCCTTCTCTTTTCCTTCTGTCTTATATGTTAATTTGTTACATGGGTTACTTATAATGAATTTGTTTGCAACTTTTAATAAATTTAAGATTCTGCTCATAATTGTGCATCACTGCAGCCATTCTGGCAGCCACATAACAGGACAATTGCAAGAAGAATCCAAAACATGGGCTGGAGAGCTGATGGTGGTCTATGGCTTCTTGTTCGTGGTGGTGGACTTTATCTCAGCAAAGGCACGGGGGTAAATAAAATAAGATTATCCTTTTATTGAAGCATCTTTCATGTGTGAGTACATCTTGTTGGATGAATCGTTTTGAATGTGTACTAGTCCTTTTCTATCTATTGTGATGCTTGCATATATAAGTTGAGAGTGAGAGGCATGGTTAAGTGATTCTTCCTCCTCTCACGTAATTCTGAACTACTCCTTTCATTTGCTTTCTTACTACTAATACTAAACTTTACGTGGTATTGGAGTAGGTTCTTAGGGTTTGATCTAGATTTTCCTTTATATTTTCCCCTATTCTATTCTCTGATATAACTCACAGGCCCTAGCTAACCTTGATTAGACTTGGTACTGTTTAATGTTGGAATGGTATTTTTGGATCACTCCTGGTAATTAATGGTGGCTGGAGAATGAAGTTTTGTGAGTTTTTAGTAATGAGAACATTGTCACCATGGGCAAAGTTTGCCGCTGTTATGGTCATCACTGTGATTGAGCAGAGAAGACAACCTTCATTGCTGTTGGGTTGATAGTTTTGTTGTGTTTATTGCTTGGTTAGTAGAGGTTGGTTGCTGTTGTTGATCTCTTGCCGATGTAGGTAAACCTTAGTTGCTGGGTGCTGCTCACTGTTTTTTACTTGATTGCTGGTCCTGTTTGTTGCTTGGCTCCTTGTTGCTATTCACTGTTATGGTGCTGCCAGTTACAGAGAAGACAAACCTTGGTTGTGATTTCTGACCACTGCTACCAAGTTCTTGTCTTTGATAGCGAAGGACTCCTATTTTCAGGGGTTGGAGTTCTGTTGGGTAGACCCCCTGTTGTTGATCCAGGTCATATTTCATCAATTTAAGTATTTGGGTAGTCCAAGACCCAGGTTTATGTTTTTGGTTAAAACATATCTTCTCGTTCAGGTTCAGATTGATTTAGCACGGTTCAGTTTTATTCGGTCCAGTTCCTGTTCTGTTTGGTTCATTTTTGTTTGATTCGGTTCAGCTACCTTTCTGCCCAGTTCAGCTTTATTTGGTCTGGTTCAGTTACATCACTGTACTGGTTCAACTTTATTTGGCCCGGTTCAGTTACATTTCTTTCCGGTTCAGTTTGGTTTGGCCCAGTTCAACTATTATTCTGCCCTGTTCAGCTTGCTTTGGTTCGGTTTAGCTACTTTCTGCCAGGTTCAGGGTCATTGGGCCATGCTTCAGGTCTTTTTCTGCCCGCTTTAGCGTCTTTCAAGCTACTCTTTTTGGCCAGTTAAGCTTGGTTCAACAATTATCAAATTGATTTTTTTTTCCGATTCAACGTTTTGGAATGGCTTCTAAAGCAGATAATTCTTCTCCTGCTTCTTTCTTTATTGCTTCTTAGTTATATGTACCATCGTCTGCACCTGCCGACTCAGAGTGGATCATTATCTCGCGGGAAGAATATGGTCGACTCATGTCTGTGCAATAGACAGTTACCGCTTCCTCCATTGCTTCTTTTGCGCAGTTAGGTGTGACTTCTACATTCCAAACACAATTCATGGATCATAGATTCAAGTACATCTGATCAGACAACTGGTTTATCTAGTATTCTTTCTTTTTGTCAATGTGTGCCTCTATCTCAAAGTGTCACTCTAGCTAATGGTTCCTCATCCAAAATCTTAGGATTGGAACACATTTAGCCAAGTCCTACAATGCCTTTATTGTTTGTCTAGGAAGCATAGATACGGACACGGGTGTCGTATCCAATTTGATACCGGTACAGGGATACAAAAAATTCTCAAAATATAGGATACAGATACGGCAAATTAAAATAATATAATATATTTTTATAATAATAAAAATAATAAAAATAAATTAAATAAATAATTAATATTTATAATTGGACAAATGAGCTAATATTAAATTTGATTAGTGGACTAATATGTTATGGATAGTGGGTAGTGGGTGATAACCATAGTAATTAGTATTATACGACACGTCATGATACACAGTGAAAATGATATGAATTATGTCTCTATATCGTTTTTACATCGTATTGTACGATACACAATACAATACATGTAATATCCCGTTCCATTTTGCCAAAGAACTAATTAGAGAATATTATCTTAAAAGGAATAAGAAAAATTTTAAAGAGGAATTTATAATAATCTAGAAGAATCTAGAATTTTGGAGAAGTTTCTAGAAAAATCTAGAATAGTGTAGAAGAATCTAGAATGTTAGAAAAGTTTGTAGAAAGTTTAAGAATAACCTAGAACAATCTAGAAGGATATAGATGTTGAAGAAGTTTTTAGAAGAATTTGGAAAGTTCTAGAACAATTTAGAGAAGTCTAGAATGTTTTAGAAGGTTCTAGGAAATACTAGAAGGTTCTAGAGAGATTTAGAATATCCTGAAAAGTTCTGGAAGGACTTAGAAGGTTGGAGAAGACTTTAGAATATTATAGATGAATCTAGATACTTGTGGAATTGACATGTGCAAAATAAGCTTGAAACCTAGAAGGATTTAAGAGAGGAGAGATGGTAGAATATTCTAGGGAATGTCCCCTAACAATGTCACATGCCAATATTCTAGAATAATACTATGATGCCTATAAATAGGACATTTGGGGTTGGATTAAGATACAAGGCCACAAGTAGTCTTCTATTTTCAAGAAAGAATAAAGAGCAAAAGAGAAAAAAGAAGGAAAGAAGAGCACCTTTTCAAAGGAGAAAGAAAATTATGAGAAAAATAGGAAAGTCATCGATAACTTCTCACTCTACTTCGGGTTACAAGCAACACTCAAGATGCATATCATTTGGACTTAAGGTGAGTGGTTTGGTATGCTACGTATTTTCAAAAAAAATTCGTATCCTTAAACATTTTAAAAACGATACATCATGTTTGTTCATTACTATTTTTACCAAATATTTTATTATGTGCCTAAATGCTTATGGCATACGATGAATTCTTTTGTGAAGTATTGTGACTCAATCATTTGTTTATATGGTGAGACTTAGTAATGGTGAATGGGGTCAAAACTAAAAGTCCAGGAAAATTATTCCTCTGTGTGCGGTGACTCTGGCCACTAGGCAACAGACCCGGGGAGGCTGAGATGACCCTAGTGCTCAATGGTTGAACGAACAGTGCCTGGTGCGTTCTAGCGATTTTCACTGGATCGTCTTAGGGAACAGACCCAAGTGAGGCTGTGGTGACCCTAAGTACGATGCTGAACCCAACCTTGAGATCTTTTAGTATTTGGTATTGGTTCCCATCGATTATTGGATATCGTACAGTCTCCACCATTATGATATGATTCATCTCTGTGGTATGATTTCTTGTTGAACTTGATTGTGTTATTTTTGAGAAATTGGTTATCTTAGTGAAGTTATTTTTTTCAAATCTTCGATTTACATTTCGTCTGCAAAAAATATTTTTCAGCCACTTTGAATATGTATGCCTTTTCATTCACCGGGCTTTTTAGCTCATGCTTTCAAAATAAAAATTTCAGGTAAACGATTGGAGTGTCGATAGTGGACTCAGGGAATTGTTTGGAGACTAATAGTGTGACATCCGTAGCATGCACCGTAAAACCATCTTTACTTGTTTGGATAATTGGGGCAAACAGGTTTAGGTATGTGGACTTTGACATATTGACATGAGATCAATTTAGTGCTAGTGTTATTTTTCACTCTTATATTATTAGTTTAGTTGTTAGGCTTACGTGTTTCATAGGTTATCGATCTATAGTTCGCGGCCGGTCATGCCCTTGGAGTTGGGGTGTGACAGTACATATGATACGTATCGTTCAACACAATGCACAAAGTCTTTGTTTATTGTTATTATTTTTATTATTTTTTTTTTGGCTGAAACGTCTTTTCACCCACGACTTATTTTTAATTCCTTATAACCATTGAAACGACTCATTTCAGTGGCTAGGGTTTACAGAAACAAAATTTTTTTTTCTCCCTTTTCTTCATTGACTGTCCACCGAAAGTGCAGAATGGAGAAGATCATCGACTGCCTCAACGAAGGCCATCTACTACCTTCTGTGAAGGGTTTTTCTTCCTATGGATCTGTGACAACCTTCTTCTTCCTCTGCAAAGTTAATCGATTGTAGTTGAAGAGTTTTTCATTCCTTTAGCTCTTTTGCCTGTTACAAGTTTGGATTAAAGGTCTCTTGGGTGTTAGAAGTTTGAATTACTAAACTATGTTGGAAACTTTGTATTTTGATATCAGTGAACTATGTTGGAAACTTGAATAGTTATAGAATATTAATGAAATGTTATGTTTTTATGAGTTTATGATTTTTTTTGCAAAGGTATATATATTTTATTAATAATTATTTAAAATTACGTCGTATCTTACGATATAAGATACATGATTCGATATGAAACACTGTTTTTTAAAAACGATACGCCTTCTAATACGTGATTTAACAACAATGGTGACAACTAATAGGGGTGTTTGGCAAATCATTGATGGACTGGACTGGATTGGATTTAAATTTTTAACCAATCCAATGAAATACCAATAATCGGGATTAATAGAGAGATAAAAACAAACTACTTAATCCTATTCTAGAGTTGGTAAGTGATTTATGATGTGGTGGGGCCATGGATAAAATATAACTTTTTTTTTAAAACAACTCATAAGTTTGATAGTAATTGACAATTTTACCCTTGAATTTTATCCAATCTTATGTCATGTTTGGCTTGGGAATTGTTGGTTACCACTTTACTATTTAAGCAAAATGGTAGGAAAACGTATGTATTGTACACTTTAAACTTTTACACATTCCAAATTGAAAATATTTTTAGAATGTGATCACAAAATTATTTGATCCACCAAAAATATAAAAAAAATTAAAATAAATGATAAATGTATGAGAAATTAATGCACAAGAAAAATGAACATGAACATTAAAATTAATGAACCGTTGCATTATACATAAAAACACACACAATTAGGTATTCTACGTCATACACCGTACAATCAATGTCCATTTAAACAATTGCCTTAACCTATGCAAACAAAATAAAGGCAACATATTTTAAATGGTTAGTTCAAGACATATGCACACATATTTAGTACATCATACACAACTACAAGCGAAGTCGCGTAATTACCAAAATGGCTTGTGGCAATTACCAAGTGTAATACACACACAACTACATTTTGGTTACATATTAACTGCGAACGTTGGACATAACCATTGCGGGTCCAGTCAATCATCGATGACTGTAACATCAACATGCCTTGGAGAATTAACTGACAGGGACGACCTAACATTGTCCAATTCGTGATTGCTTGAAGTAGCTTCATCTCGTTTGAAAATAATCTCAAAATGTTGATAGTTTTGACATGGTGTAAGGCAATACATCACAACAAACTCATCTTCCTACATGTGTAAATTTGAAGCAAGCGTTAATTTGATGTGTAATGAACATGCGCGCAGCTAAAACAAGAACGTACAAAAGTTGGTAAAAAGACATATAACTTACTTGCAAGAATGTATTTGCACCACATATGGTTGGGTTGTGCACCACACATTGTTATAGGGTCCCATTCAAATAAACCATTGTCAACCATCTTATTTATTGTTTGACATTGTCTCTCCCAAAAGAATATTATCCTAATGAGCTTGGTGAATAACAAACTGAACTTTGACATTGGTCAATTCAACTTGGACAACATCCCATTTACTAATTTTGTGTTGTACCTCCCAAAAGGAGGTAACTTCCCTTTATTTTTGTATTCTATCAATGTGTCTATCAACACATTAGTCTTATCCTCGGTTATTTTTGGTATTTTCATTTAAGCACTACAATCATAACAATCATTCATTAGAACATTATCTATATGATTTATGGTAAATGTAAAAGTACAAATAATAAACAAAAGTTGACCATATTTCTACACAATGCACAGACAATCGTATGTACTTCAAACCCGCCAACATGATATTACATCACAGCCATACATATGTAGAACTTAAAATCCAAAAACCATTTTACTTACAAACGATGGACATTCTCCCAAGTTCTTCATAATCATACGAGAAATCATTAATTTAAAAGCATAAACTCAACCAACTCTACCCATAATCGAGTACACAATATGGGTCAGGACGATACCCAATATGAACATTACCACACTAATCATGCACCAAATCATGTCACGCTTGTAGCCGCTATGTCCACGTACAACAACAGGTTGTTCATTATTATCCATTGGCTATTCTTGAATAAAATTTTCCAAAGGTTCAAGTGCATGGACATTCATCTCATTTGCTACATTTTGTTCAGGTGGTACTACTTGCGTCGCATTGTGCATGGCAAAAGCATTTGCCGCATCATTGTACGAATCATAAGATTTGTACAATGCACTTGGGTACTTATTCACATGCGAATGACACTCAACCCATGACTGATAAACTCCAACCTGTCTTCCAACAAATACAACTTACCAACGTTACTTCCTGTTCATAGCTACTTGCATAACAATAAAAAAGTTGTTACTGCTACTATTCACTGCTACTTACATTTATGCATTTATATTATACATGACCATCATATAGACGACCAAAACATGTTTAATACATCACAAAATGTATTCCACCAAATACAAGTCATGTCGCATTGATATCTAAACTGTAAAGTCCCACAAAAAACTTTGGTGTGATAGTGCAAAACATGATACATCATGATAGTACCACATGTACTCGAACTAAGTAATATTTACCTACCAACATACTTAGCATTATATATATTCACATAACAACAACATTCCGAACTATTTATTTTTTGGACATGTCTCCCCCATTTTCAATCGATATTCATCATGGATGGGCTATGTTCCACAGTAATCCACCAACCCATGCAGGTCTCTCATATGCAGGCAAGCTAAAAAATATGTCAACCTTTACTGGGTCAGAACAAATCTTAAACAGTTCTGCATGGAGATCAACCATAGATATACCTTCTATCTTCTCAAGTTCTTCATTCACTTTCTTTCTAGCATCAGCAACATCATGTATGTACCCAACTTGATGTGCAATAATGTCTAGTTGCTTACGACTTTCTTGAACATATTCACCAAAAACCTTGGAGATGTCTGCTAAATTTTTTGCAATTGCCTCAGATGTATTCCCACTCAACTTAGCTTTCTTTTTCTTCGTTGAACATGGGGAGGCAACACTTGGTTCCACATGAGGTGGTTGATCATCTCCATGAGTTGCATTACCGGACGTCGGTACATTATTTTGTACCGGATTTTGTGCATCCATGCTCTCAACTTCCCGCATTGAAGCTTCCGCCTCGGCATCGTCAGCCATGTCTTCAATATCGATAGCATACTCCCCACTTACCCGGTCCTTGCAAAATATCATTCCCCAGTCATTGAAGTAAGACCATGATTTATCTCACATGACTTTTGCGTTTCAATCATTCTACAACAGAGAATTTAATATAACAATTTTTTTGTTTAAATACATTTTGTTGTGTTTGTATTATCATATAACCTAAGACAAAAGTGGGTGTGTTGAGTATCACCTTCAAATGCTCTTGCCAAATGTCGTCACCATAAAAAAGGTTCTTATTCTCAGTACCGTCAAACCCAAAGCCTGAAGTAGACATTATAGTAAAAAAGGAGTTGTAATTCTTTTTCTAGATTTTTAGCTTCGATTCAATATGTCTAGCAACCTGGAGTGGCAGATTTGAAACTGTTCTCCAAGGCTTGTAAATATCTAGGTCTGAATGTGTCATTCTGACACTTCCACCCATTCATGCACAACTCGTTCAATGACAGTATAAGCTGATTCTCTTTAGCTGTAGTCCAAGTCCTCCTTATACCCTTCTCTGATTGCGTTTTAGACGCCAGTGTGTTTGGCATTCTCTACCACATGTTCAAAACTCAACAAAAAATAATTTTTTTTTTACGATAACGGTCCAAGCATTTATTGTAAGACACAACCACCATCTTAAATTCCATCCACAATTTGTAAAAAAAAAAAAACAACATTAAAATAACAAAGTAATAATATAATGTTCATTGCATGCAATAACATGATACGTCCCATTTGTTCGGGCGAATAATAGTGAACATACAAATACAAATTCATGAAGTTACATAACTTGACCACAACTACTTCTCCATTCGTTGTACGTTTTCAATGTCATTTGATTGCGAAACAAAGACCATTCAATAGATGTCTCCACATTGTCTAACATCATCTGCATGTTCACCATCAATAGGAATTTCTTCGGGCAACTCCTCCTCGAATGATTCAACACTCATTTCATTCCTTATTAAGTTATGTAGCAAACAACATGCAACTATGATGCGGTTATGAGTGCGCATAGGATAATAACATGGTGCCCTAAGAATCGCCCATTTTAATCAATGCAAAACATCTCTCAATGGTTGTCCTTGCAGCATAATGCCTCAAATTAAACAATTCTTCGAGATTTTGGGGAACGACAGAACCTGCTCCAAATTCTTGGATATGATACTGTTGACCCTAAAAGGGTGCTAAAAATTCCTCCCCATTTGTATATCCCGCATCAACTAGACAGTATGTCCCTGTGTTGTATAAGAATATATTGGTTACATGTATCCAAAGCATATATTCAAAATTTAGATATTGTACTACCACGTATTACCTTCAACCCATTTGACCTAGTAACAGCATCTCGCAAAATCCTAGAATCAGCCGTAGACCCCTTCTAGTCAGGAAGCACGTAAATGAACTTTATGTTCGGTGCACATACCCCCAACAAATTTATTGCTATACCTCCTCTGCGTGTTCTATACCTAGCTTGATGGATAAGAGGTACTCAGGCAGGAACATACGTCCCATCTAGTGCACCCACACAATTCTACAAATAAAATCGTAGTAAAAAATAAATTTACACATTTAAGCAAGTATTAAAACGTACTCTAATACTTAAAAACATCGCCACCATCTCCTCCATACTAACGTACCTAGGACTTACACCCCACACATCACATACCAAATTACACAGAACTACAAACGTGTGCCTTTCCATCCTTAGTTGGCTAATACACGTTCTGTCACTCTCCCCAATGAGATGGTGTAAATGTTAATGCTGTAGCCGACTATGTTGGAAGTGTCGTGGCACCTCAGATCTGGTACCATTGTTTTCCAGGTCCCAAACCATCAACATTATAGACAACACAACATTAAATACAGCAACCATCTCCCGAATGGTCCTATGCATAAGTGTAAGTAACAAACATAATTCATCCATATTGTTGTTAATGATGCATCAAATTATGCAAACAATATGCAACATAATTAGGTATACATGTAAGTAACAAACATAATTAATGGTGCATCAAATACCATTGTTATAACAACTTGCATCCTCAATGTGGCATACAAGTAAAAACACACATACACATCCAATGTATATTTGTAAATTATGTTATGAAAATCATTTAGTCATAGTATTCAACCAAATGAATAAACAAACATAAAATAAAAGTAGACAACAATGTCCAATTATATAACAAGGGGGTCTTTGTCAAACATAAATAAAAATACCTCAATCGTGGCTTTACACGTCCAAAAAGTGATCAGAAACACTGTTTAAAAATGTAACAAATGGGTTAATACATCAACACTTAATAACATACATCAAACAAAAACATGAATAGGTTCATGTAAAATAAGAACTATCTCCGACTAACAAACTAAAGGAGCATCACATTGTAATATCCTAAGTTATAGGAACATTAAAGGAGCATCACATTATAATATCTTAAGTTGTAGGACCACTAGTGATAAAATTAAGTTTTATAATTTTTATTTTTATTAATTTTTTTTATAGATAGAATTTGATTGATTTATATAAAAAAATTGGATTGTCAAAAATTTTTGGTTACTACAAAATAACTATTCAGATACGAGAAACTTAAAAAAATAAAAGAGAAAAAGAGAAAAACAAATTGAATCGTAAAAAAAGACCCCTTAATAAATTTAATACTAGTAATAAAAAAATATAACAAATGACTTAGGTGAAAGTTCTGAAATGAACAAGTGGTAGATCTTAAAGAATTAGAAAATATTGAAATTATACATCGAAAAAATAATAAAATAAATTTTTTATTGGGATGGGCAAACAGAATTTGAAAAAAAATTAAAAAGAAATTGAAGAATTTTTTTATATTAATCATAAAAAATAAAAAATTTCTCGTGTAAAAAGGTAGGACATGACAACTAAAAAGAAAAATACAAAAATATAGGATAAGTTGGAGTATACGATTGCACAAAGTTTTTTAAGGTTATTTTACCCAAATTTAACCATCACACTCAGTATTCAAAGCTTGGTACAACATCGTAGAGAAAAAAAAGCTTTCTGCAACAAGAACAACTAAAATCGAAATCGGTGTGCAGATCATACGTGAGAAATTTTGGTGTGAAAATGAAACTAGAGATGGGTGTTCAGAGATGGTTGGTTGACATACCTTCTTTCCATGACTTCTTGTTTGCCTTCATTGTATGATTAATGCCTTGTTTCTCTTTATAAGCACCTGAATTTGGTATATTACATATGGGTCTGTGTATTTAAAGGGTGTATAGAACTTTTTTACTGATTGTAAATATATATACACATACAGAGAGAGACATACATAGAAATAGATAGAGGAAGGAAACATACCTTCCTTGCCAAATGACGATAGTTGTCGTTCTGAGGTAAGTGGAGGGACCATTGAAAAGGGAAAGTGAATATAAACAAAACCCTACTTTTGGGTGGAGAGGCATGTAATGGTAAATTTGGCCCCCAATCCTGTCGGCAAAAATGTAATCCCAAACTTTTGGTGGGATTTGTGTATCCTATTCAGAGGGGATAAAAGAGGCCAAACCATACAGGCCGATTTTTCAATAACTACAATTGTCCAGCCTCACTTTTCTTTGCCAAACCAAGGATAAATGGGTCCCACCTCATTTTTATCCGATCCTTGTCACACTCGGATTTCAAGGGACATGACCGGTCATGAACTATGGAGCTTATCTCATGGAGCATGTAAGTCTATCATCAAAATTACCATTAGGAAGAAATACAAACACAAAATGTCCTTGTATTATTAAGTAACATGTCTGCATAGCCCGAACAAAAGAGGATTAACGCTCATACATACTGAGCGTCTACTGATAAGGTACATGTGTACATATATACTTTTCTACGTCAAATGGTGCATAAAAACGTCCTACGGAGGTCATGGCACAAAAGTCTCCAGAGTCCGCTAGCGACACTCCAGTTTTTCACCTGGAAAAAAATATAATCTAACGGAATGAGCTTAAAGCCTAGTGATTGGTAAGACACACATAGTAATATTCAGTTTGAAAACAGGGAATATAAAATAGTTGCTAACAAGAAAATATGTATGACATACAATAAATAATCATAAGCAAAACCAGTAACAAAAAAACGTTGTGACAGTAACAAATTATATCATCATCTCATAATGGTAAAGACTTGTACAATATCTGGGAAGCATATCAAATGTCAGAAGATCTCAAGGTTGGATGTACGATATCTAATAATCGATGGGAACAAATACCGAATACCAAAAGATCTCAAGGTTGGATCCAACATCGTACTTAGGATCACTACAGCCTCACCTGGGTCTGTTCCCTAAGATGATCTGGTGAAGGTCACCAAAACGCAGCAGACACTGTTTCTTCAACCATTGAGTACTAGGGTCACCTCAGCCTCCCCGGGTCTGTTCTCTAGTAGCCAGAGTCACCACAGCCTCTCCCGGGTCTGTTCCCTAGACTCTCAATCATATTCACATTCACTATCACAAAGTCTCACCATATAAACAAGGGATTGAGTCACAATACTTCACAAAAGAATTCATCGTATACCACAAGTATTTGGACACTTAGAAAAATATTTTGCAAAGGTAATAATGAACAAGCATATCGTAATTTTTTTCAATGTTTAGGGATACGAAATTTTTTTGAAAATACGTAGCATACAAAACCACTCACCTCAAGTCTAAATGGTATGTTGCTTGATGTCTTTCCTCTTTCTTTCACAATTTTCTTTTGCCTTTGATAAGATGCTCTTCTTCCTTCTCTTTTTTATTCTTTATTTTTTTTTGAAAGTGCACTTGTATACTTATTCCAATCCCCAAATGGTCTATTTATAGGCATCCTAGGACTATTCTAGAGAATATTAACGTGTGTCATTTTAAGAAAGAATTCCTAGAATATTCTACCATCTCTCCCTCTCCTAGATCCTTCTAGGTTTCAAGCTTATTTTCCATATGAAAATTTCACAAGTATCTAGACTCATCTAAAGTCTTCTCCAACCTTCTAAGTCCTTCCGGAACATTCTATTTTCCTCTAGAATCTTCTAGTATTTCCTAGAACCTTCTAAAATATTCTAGACTTCTCTAGATTTTTTTAGAACCTTTCGGATTCTTCTCAATTGTTCTAGAACTTTCCGTATTCTTCTAGATCCTTGAAAACTCTCTTTTGAGAATTATTATTTATTTATATTAATATTGAAGAGACTTTTTAACATAATAGTTCAAGTTTAAGAATATTTACAATATAAAACTCTATGTTATAACTACTAGACACTCAAGGGTGGGTCAGGATTTTACATCCTCCCCCCTTAAAATAATTGTCCTCGAAATTACAATTCTTACCTCAAGCGAACAGATATGAGTACTTGTCGCGCATTTCCTCTTCCTGTTCCCAGGTAGCCTCCTCTAGTGCATGATTACGCCACAAGACTTTGACCAATTTGATTGCCTTGTTACGTAACATGTTCTCTTTCATATCTACAATTTTCACCGGCTGCTCTTCGTAGGTCATGTCCTCGCGGACATGAAGTGGCTCATAATGAACTACGTGTGATGAGCTACGCACGTATTTCCTTAGCATCGATACATAAAAGACGTTATAGACACCCGCAAGTTTAGGTGGTAAAGCTACTCGATAGGCCACCTCTCCAACTCTTTCCAAGATCTTGTAGGGTCCAATGTAACGAGGACTCAACTTTCCTTTCTTGCCAAATCGGATTACTCCTTTCCATGGCGACACCTTCAAGAATACCATATCTCCAATCTGGAACTCCAAATCTCTTCTTTGGTTGTCGGCGTAGCTCTTTTGGCGGCTCTGTGCAGCTAGGAGCTTCTCCTGTATGGTAGCGATCTTTTGCATTGCATCTTGAACCAAATCAGGCCCTAAAAGCTGCCTCTCTCCAATCTCGTACCAACACAAGGGAGACCTGCATTTTCTTCCATATAATGCTTCATATGACACTACTCCAAGACTGGAATGGTAGCTGTTGTTGTACGCGAACTCTACTAACGGTAATTGGTCATCCCAGTTTCCTTTCCATTCTAGCACACAAACCCTCAGCATATCCTCCAATGTCTGGATGGTCGTCTCAGATTGTCCATCAGTTTGTTTGTGGTAAGCTGTATTAAAATTTAGGCGTGTGCCCATAGCCCTTTGGAGTGCACCCCAAAATTTAGAGACGAAGCGAGGATTGCGATCCGAGATAATTGACACTGATGCACCATGGAGTTTGACTATCCCTTTCACATTCAATTGCATAAGTCGATTAAGTGGATAAGTCATCTTGATGTCAATAAAATATACTGACTTAGTAAGCCGATCTACTATCACCCAGACCGTATCATGACCACCACGTGAGCGAGGCAATTCTAATACAAAATCTATGATGTGTTCCCATTTTCATTCTGACTGGGGTAAAGCCCGAAGCTTTCCCTCAGGCCTTTGATGCTCCACCTTTATTTGCTGACAGGTGAGACATTGTGTTACATACTCTGCAATGTCCTTCTTCATGTCGTTCCACAAAAAAAGATCTCGTAGGTCTCTGTACATCTTCGTACTTCCTAGATGAATTCTATATCCAGAGTTATGTGCCTTGACTAAGATTTCCTTCTTCAATTCATCACGAGCAGGTATATGGAGTCGCCCCTTGTACTTGAGTGCTCCATCCCCATCTATAGAGAAATCCGAACTCTTTCCTTTTTGTTGCCAAATTCTCTTTTAGTTTGATGTCTATTGTTGAAACAACTATCTACTCTAAAACCTTAAACTGTTGGAGATGGTGTAACTTTAGTATTTATACTTTACCACGCACTCTCATGTGTAAGTAAGAATCAAAATTTTGTTTTGAAACGGTCGAAACATTCGAAACGTTTTTGTTTTCAAGGAGACAGAAGCAAATCAGCGATGGAATCGAAATTCTAATATTTCGAGGTATTCCATAATGTTCGATTTTTTTTTTATATTTCAATGCATTTACACAATTGTTTTGGAATATTTGAAGATACTTTAAGATATTTTAGTATATTTTGATCAATATTTTGAAAAAATAATTATTAATTTTTTAATTTTTTTTATTTTGTTTCCGAAAATGGTCAAAATAATTTTGAAACACGTCGAAATGTTTCATTTTTCTAAGTGATCAAAATAATGCACCGAAATAAAATTTTGGTCCTTGCATGCAAGCTAGATTTTGAGCCTGGCACGCGATTTTTTTTAATAAATTTAGGTGACAGCGAGTTTTGAACACAGAACCTTAATGACCATTTACTCTAAAATCTTAAGCTGTTAGAGAGGATGTAACTTAAGTATTTATCCTTAAACATCTATTAGCAAGATTACTCGGTCTCTTAATTGTTCTTTTATTTTTTGTCCTTCTTTTTGTGTGTTTTAGGATCTAAAGACGAAAAGGAAAATTGATACAGAACATGAAGTAGTAGGTGGCCAACATTACTTCGATTTTGAGCCATCCCACGCAATCCTTTAGTCATTGTTATCTCCATTTCAGTGGCATTGTCGGCTTAGTCACCCAGCTTTGAAAAGTCAAGTTCCTGATATAAATTTTGTGTCCTCCGTGTGTTATGAAGCTTGTCAGTTTAGTAAGCATCATCACGTGTCTTTTAAGCCTCAAGTTATTAATTGCATCTCTAGCCTCTTGTGTTGATTCATTCAGATGTGTGGAGTCCTTTAAAGAATATTCCATCTAGTAAATTCTTATATTTTATGACATTTGTGGATGATTATTCTCGTATGATATGGTTATGTCTGATGAAAACTCACTTTAACTTTTCTCCATATTTAAAATGTTTTGCAAAGAAACCAAAAACTCAGTTTGGTTGTCGAATTCGTATTTTGTGGTTTGATAATGCTAAAGAATAGGTTTCTGACCCCCTTGCCACCTATCTTCATGGAAAGGGCATAGTTCATCAAACTTCTTGTGTCCACAGCTTACAACAAAATGGGGTGGCATATCATAAAAATCTTCATTTGTTGGAAGTAACTCTAGCACTTTTATTTCATGTGCAGGTTCCCAAACATTTTTAGTGGGATGTTGTTCTAACTGCTTGTTATCTTATCAATCATATACCTTATTCTGTGTTGCATGGGGAGTCTCCCTATTCAGTTCTTCTTCCACAGTCTCCCTTACTTCATATTCTTCTTAAGATCTTTGGTTGCATTTGTTATGTTCATAATTTGGGGCTTGGCTTTGGTAAACTTAATCCCCATGCTCCAAAGTGTCTTTCTTTGTTATTCCCATGCCCAAAAAGGTTATTGTTGTTATAGTCCTACACTTCGACGCCATTGCACTAGTTTCGATGTCACCTTTTGTGAGTCTATATAATATTTCCCAACCGACACCTTTCCTCCTGATCTCGTTTTTGGGACTTCTCCTTCATTGCTTTCGTTACCTCTGTTAAGTTGAGTGAATTAACATAACACAATATTTGAAACAATATTAGAGAGAAAGAGACAGGTTAAGAACTTAACCTAGCTCTCATACATCACTTGTATTTATAGTTAATCCACAATAATAAGAATTACACATACACTCTCTTACTATTAATAATTTACGCACATATTACCCTAATATTCTTAACACTCCCCTTCAAGATGGACTATATATATCATATAATTCAAGCTTGGAATAAATTGCTGTAAGACGTGTACGATTTAAGGCTTTGGTAAACATTTCTGCAAGCTAAAATTTAGATTTCATAAATGGAGTTGTAATCTCTCCAGCTACTATCTTGTCCCGAATAAAGCGACAATCAACCTCAATATGTTTGGTTCGCTCGTGAAACACCGGATTGACAGTAATATGGATAGCGTCTGGTTGTCACAAAACAACTGTAAAGGAAGTTGAATTAGAAACCCAATTTCTTGGAGGAAGTGTAATAGCCAAGTCAACTCACTCGTCGTATGCGCCATTGCCCTATACTCAGCCTCAGTATTGGATCTTGCTACTACGGATTGTTTCTTTCTTTTTCATGAGACAACGTTACCTCCTAAGAAAGTACAATAATCAGTGGTTGATCTCCGATCAGAAGGAGAGCTAACCTAATCAGCATTTGAGAAATCTTCTACTCTAAGATGTTCATTATCTCAATATAACAGTCTAAGTCCAGGAGCTTGTTTGAGATATCGCAGAATACGAGTAACTGCTTCTCAATGTGGTACTCTAGGACATTTCATGAACTGACTTACTATACTAACTGCATAAGAAATATCTGATTGAGTAATAGTGAGATAATTAAGCTTTCTAACTAATTTGCGATACCGACCCGGATTCTCAAATAATGCACCATCATCCATCAATAGTTTCTGATTCGGATCCATAGGAATATCAATCGGTCTGCCACCCAACAAACCGGTTTTCTCTAGCATGTTAAACACATATTTCCTTTGTGATAAACAAATACCCTGTTTAGATCGAGCCACTTCAATTCTAAAAAAATGCCTGAATTTTCTCAAATCCTTAGTATGAAATTGATTTTGCAAGAAGATTTTTAACTTGACAATCCCTTCAGAATCATTTTCACTAATCACAGTATCATCTACATAGACCACCAATAGAACATATCCAGCATCCGTCTGTCTATGAAACACATAATGGTCTGTTTGACATCGAAGAAGAGCAAACTCTAAAACTACATTTGAAAACTTACCAAACCATACCCTCGGTGACTGCTTCAAACCGTACAAAAATTTCTTTAGCTGACATATACTCTTACCATATTCCCCCTAAGTAGTAAAGTCAGGTGGCTACTCCATGTATACCTCTTTAACCAAGTCACCATGTAGGAAGACATTCTTGATGTCCAACTGAAACAAAGGCCAATCAAGATTTGTTGCCAAAGAATCAAGATATGAACAGAGAAAAATTTGGCCACAGGAAAGAGTCTCCTCATAATCAACACCATAGGTCTAAGTAAAGTCCTTTGCAACATGTTGGGCTTTGAAATGCTCCACAGAACCATTCGGATGAAATTTATTAGTATATACCTAACGACAACCAGCAGTTCGTTTGCCAGGAGGTAAAGGAACGAGATCCCAAGTTTGATTATGATGCAAGACATCCATCTCATCCTCCATAGCTTTCCTCCAATTTGGATCAGATAATGCATCATGTAAATGCTTAGGAATTGATATTGTAGATAATTAAGAGGTAACACAAGAGAAGACAGGGGACAAAGCATCATATGAAACAAAATGAGCAATGGGATAATTAGTAACACACGAATGAGTACCTTTTCGAAGAGTAATAGGTAGAGAGTCTAAATTACCTGATGGACCAGGATCAGCAGACGACAAGGAAGACGGTACGGACACCTCAGTCGATGGTCGAAGACAACGAGAGTATATACAAAGAGTTAAAGTAGATGGTTACACAGTGGGTAGCGGAATATCTGAAGATGAAGGAAGAGATGGTAGTACAAGAGATGACCTAAAGTCCAAATCCAAAGGCTGAGAAAGTGCTAAAAAATATGGAACAAATTCCTCAAACGTGACATAGACAGTAGTAAAGTGTTGTCGCAGAGCAGGACTGTAACAACGATACCTGTTCTGTGTGCGGAAATAATCAAGAAATACACATTTGGTAGCTCGAGGTCAAGTTTATCAAACGAAGACCTAAATTATGAACATAACAAACACATCAAAAAATCTTAAGTGGTAGGAAAAATAAGGGCTTACTAGGAAAAATGACAGAATAAGAATTTTGCCCATTTAACACAAAGGATGACATACGATTAATAAGGTGACAAGCTGTAAGAACATCACTCAAAAAATATCCGAGAATATTCATCTGGAATAACAGGGCACAGGTGACTTTCAACAAATGACGATTCTTGCATTCAGCAACACCGTTCTGTAGAGATGTATAAGTACAAGAAGTCTGATGAATAATACCAATTTTATTAAGATAAGTTGAAAAATGATCAGATTCATATTTTTGAGTATTATTAGAACGTAAAATACGTATACGACAACCATACTGAGTTTTTATTTCTTTACGAAATGTCTCAAATATAGAGAATAATTTAGACCAGGTTTTCATAAAAAATAACTAAGTCACACGAGAATAGTCATCTACAAATGACACAAAATAAGGATATTTATTAGATGAAATATTCTTTAATGGGCGTAATACATCATAATGTACCAACTCAAATCGACTAAACACACGATTATTGACTCTAGACTGAAAGGACAAATGGTGATGCTTACTAAGTTGACAAGCTTCACAAGACAGACGACACACCACTAAGATTGGGAACTTGACGCTTCAGATTCTGGAGAGAGGGGTGTTCAAGACGACAATGTCATTAAAAAGGAGACAACGAGGTTTGTAAAGCTCGAGTAGGTGAATCAAAATCAAAGTAATATAGGCCACCAGCTTCATGTCCCGTATCAATTCTTCCTCTTCGTTTTGAGATATTGAAATACACAATAAGAGGGATAAAAGGTTATGGAACAATAGAGAAAACATGTAATCTTACTAATGGATAGTAAACTAAAAGGAAACTAAGGAACATATAAAACAGAAGATAGGGACATATCAGCACTCAAGTGAGTAGTCCTAAGACCTGAAACTTTAGAACAAGTACTATTAGCAAGAGTAACACTACGTGTGGAAGTAGTAGCCTGATAAATAGAAAAAACACTAGACGAACTAGTCATGTGGTTAGAAGCACTAGAGTCTATGATCCAGAGACTGCGAGTGGAGGACAATAAACAAGTGAAAACAATACCTAACTGAGCAAAAGTAACAGTAGAGGGAGATGAGACAGTCTGGGACAGGAGCTGAGCATACTCCTCTCATATAATACCTAAGGATCTCCTCTCTCAAATTTGCCAACTGAGGAACCACAACCCTTCCTCGATACCGAAGACTACCATCCGAGTGAATGGCCTAGCTCTCGTCACCTGTACCTACTCATACACGGTTCTGGATGGACAATAGTTTCGTGTCCTCACTCTAGGACTCAATCATCCTGCTCAGTAGAGAAGGTGTAGCCACCAAACTCCCCAAAGTACCCTGAGCCTGACCCATATAATGTAGCCCGAACTGTCCCACAGGCTCGAGCATAAGTCACTCTCGGGAAGCCACACTAGCCAAAACTCTCCTTGACTTTCAGCTAAGTGCATCAGCCACCACATTTGCCTTACCGGGATGGTAGTGCAATGTGAAGTCGTAATCCTCCAAAAACTCAATCCACATGTGTTGTCTCATATTGAGGTCCCGCTGTGTAAAGATGTACTTCAGACTTTTGTGGTCCGAAAACACCTCAAACTTCTCACCATACAAATAATGGCGCCAAGCCTTCAAGGCAAAGACAATGGCCGCCAATTCCATATCATGTGTGGGGTAGTTCTGCTCGTGGTTCTTTAACTGTCGAGAACCGTAAGCCACCACCCTCCTGGACTACATTAAAACACAACCGAGTCCGTCTTTAGATGCATCATAGTACATTGTGTACATCTGTCCCCTTTCCGGGACTATCAAAATAGGAGCCGAAGTCAATCTCCTCTTTAACTCTTGGAATGCTTTCTCACAAGAATTATTCCACTCAAATTTGACCTCCTACTGGGTCAATCTCGTCATAGGTCCAACCAGTCGAGAGAAGTCCTCGATGAATCTCCGGTAGTACCCTGCCAATCCCAAGAAACTACGTATCTCGAAGATTGACCTTGGCCTATCCCAACTCATAACTGCCTCAACTTTTTTCGGGTCCACGGATACACCCGAAGCCGACACCACGTGTCCCAAGAATTTCACCTCATTCAGTCAAAATTCACACTTACTGAATTTGGCGTGCAACTGATGGTCTCTCAAAGTTTGGAGAACAACCCTTAAATGATCCTTATGCTCCTTCTCAGACTTGGAGTAGATCAGGATGTCGTCAACAAACACCACAACGAACTGATCTAAATAGGGTTGAAACACCCTATACATGAGATCCATGAATGCCGTCGGGGCATTCGTTAACCCAAATGGCATCATTGTGAACTCGAAATGCCCATACCGCGTTCAGAATGCCGTCTTAGGGATATCTACCTCCCTAATCCTCAACTGATGGTATCCCGTTCGGAGATCTATCTTGGAGTAGACCCTTACTCCCCTCAGCTGATCAAACAATTCATCAATCATCAGCAAAGGGTACCTATTCTTGATAGTGACCCGGTTCACCTGTCGATAGTCTATGCATTGTCGAAGGGTTTTGTCCTTCTTCTTTGCAAATAACACCAGCGCGCCCCAAGGCGAAGTGCTCGGTCTAATGAAATTCTTGTCCAACAATTCTTGCAATTGGACCTTGAGTTCTTACAACTCAGTGAGTGTCATCCTATGTGGAGTCATAGAAATAGGCGAAGTACCCGGATGCAACTCAATGCTAAAGTCTACATTCCTATGGGGAGGTAATCCCGATAATTCATCTGGAAAAACATCCGCATACTCACAAACGACCCGAGGTAGACCAAACTCCTGTCTCACCTCGTCCTCCAAGGTAAGGCTCGCATGTCAGCTCATCAGCTGTCCGTACCATCGAGAGTCATACACGGCTTGGGGCAAAGAATTGTGCTTCTCCCCCTGAAACTTAAAACAAACACCATCCGGCGTATAAGCAGTGACCCTCTTCCGATCACAATCAATAACAACATGATGTGCCGTCAACCAGTCCATTCCTAGGATGACATCGAATTCCGACATGTCCATGACTTAAAGGTCTATGGTGAGTAGAATCTCCAAGATCTCTAACTCACAACCCCGACATATCTGATCAACCCTCACCTTAGCTCCTAGGGGAGAACTTACATGCAATGGCTCTTCCAAGGTATCCACCTCTGAGCCCAAATCTCTAACACATGATGCAGATATGAATGAATGTGATGCCTCACTATCAAACAATACTTTAGCGAGAAAGTAGAAATGTACCCTGTATCACCGACTGATCTGCTGGCTCAGTTTGTGACACTATGGCATAGACACGCCCCTGAGTCCCTGAAGTTTCGGCCTGCAAGCCCTGCCCTCGGCCTCGACCAATGCCCTGACCCATCTGGCCTGATTGCGGAGTCCCAGCTCGAAAAGTGGTAGGGGTCTGCGTAGCAGCCTGGAACTGGTTCTGATTTCCCTGGCCTATAGTGGGATAGGGAGGAACGTAGTGTGTCTGTGACTACCCCACCGAAGATTGGGACTGAGATGTCCCGTAACCCTGGGATCTCTGCCTCTGAGGGTAATCCCGCTTCATGTGACCCAACTGGTGGCAATAATAACAAGTCTTCTGGCTTGTCTGGTAGGTAGTCCTGAAGCTTCCCCCACCTTGGGAGAATCGACCTTAGCCTTGGCCCTAATGGCCGCGGCCCTATCCTTGAGATCCTTGTGGGGTAGAAATCCTTTGCTTCTTCCCCGAGCTAGAAGAAGAGAATTGACCCTCTTTCTTCTTGTCCTTAGCACCCGCCTCCCGGATGCTTCGTGCGTCTTCCACCTCTCTTTCAATGGCCATTGTTGTTTCGACCATTGTACCCAAGTCTTACAGGCAGAGGCCCATAATCTTTCCTCGGATGGACAACTTCAAACCATCCTCAAACTTTCTCACTTTGGCAATGTCAATGCCCACATAATCATCGACAAAACGGGCCAGTTCTGTGAACCTAGCCACGTATTCCATCACCGTCATTTTGTCCTGCTTCAATTCTATGAATTCCCGGGCCTTCGCATGTCGAACGGTAGCAGGGAAATACTTGCCCATGAAGAGCTCCTAGAACTCTCCCCATGCCATGGTCTCCTAGTTCTTGGAATTCGTCACCCAATGCCACCATACTTGGGCTTCTCCTTCTAATTGGAATGCAGCTAGTCTTATCTTAGAGGCATCTGAGGTGATCTCCATAGCCCTTAAGATCTTATTTACTTGGCGGAACCAATGGTCGGCCACCATTGGATCCGCCCCTCCGGTGAAAACTAGAGGCTTGTGTGCCTTGAAGTGTTGGAGGTTACTCGTGCCTCCCTGATTGGCATTGGCGCTAGCTTGTATAACAGTAGCTGCCATCATGCCCATAGTTTCGTTAAATGCTTGTTGGTCAAAGGCCGGTGGTGGTTGATTACTGTTCCGCCCACCGCCTCGGCGTCCTCTTCCTCTACTTGCCATCTACACACATGTCAAATGGCAACAACACATTAACTTAGTATCCCGAACTAGGGATCAAGTGCAAACTTTGAGAATTTTCTCATTGTCTCACTAGTAGGGCACATGTCACCCACTAGTAGACATTTATACCATGAACCATCTCATTCATCCCTTTTTTCTTCCACCCCAAGGTTATGTTTTCTAACCCTAGTGTGCCCATTTCTACACACATTTTACTCTGTATATAATTCACATAACAAATGCCACATAACATGTAACAATTTAAGCACATAACATGAAATGCACATGGAATGCAATAGTTTTAGACCCAATGCCCATCAAGCCTTAGGTAATTCGTATACCTATGCTCTGATACCAAGCTGTGACGTCTCATATTCCGGGGGTCCCTTTTTAAACTGTTGACCATCCATCAACTCGCGGAAATACCCGTGGATAGCGCATAACCCGACACCACGTCAAAACATCCCTTACTCGAGATCATGAATTACAATGTACCTCGGACTTTAATATTCCTTCAATCCAATCCAAGTCTTAATTAACATGGTTCATACCCCATTAGGGTCCCATTAGGTCATTAAAAGAGAGGAAGTTCAAAGCCCAAAGCAATTATGAAATTTTAGATTTTTAGACTGGCTACCGGTAAGTGTATATCGACTACCAGTAGATCGGGCAAAATCTCTACCGGAAGCTATCAGTTAGCTGCTTGTAGCAAGAACCTACAGGACCAGTGACTACCGGTAGCCTAGACCTTCTGGGTCACGATTACCGGTAGCTGGCACCTTCTGGACCATGAGCTACAGGTAGCTCGTGTTCAGAAGGCAACTATTTACCAATTAACTACTGGTAGTTCCTACCGGTAGCTCCTGCCAAGTTTTGCCTATTTTCCTTATTTTTCATTTCCCATTCATTCCAAACTTTTTCAACGCCAACCCAAACTCTTATAACCATATAATTAGACATCTAACCTGGTTTATACAAGCTCTATTACAACCTTTGCATGTGAATTCATTTAATTACATGCCAAAAATAAATATTCATTATAAAATCTTTACAATTTACTCAAAATAAAAGCCACATTTTGACTTCTTCATCCATGAGGCTCAAGGTGAGAGTCATCTACCGCCACGAACCCCGCAACTAAAATATTTTCCCATAAAGGGTGAGCTACGCTGAATAGAGAACTTCCTAAATAGGCTATTCCCCAACTCAAATGCACATGAAATGATCATATGCAATCAATTCACCATTCTCATATTCCAAACATAAATATGCTATCAATGTTGAAAATTACAATGCAATTCTATGGAATGAGATGAGACTCACTCTCAATAACCAACTCGGGCCCTTTCCGGCCCTTCGGCACATGCAATTTACAATTGTGCAAACACCCGTCATCCATGATCCCGAGTCCTTCCCGGTTCTCCAACACATGTAACTTTTCATGTGTATAATCCCGTTATCTATGTTAAATATCAAATGACATTTTCAATCCAGGGTCTTGCGTGGGGTGAGTGTTTATAGATTTACACCAACGGCACACACAACCGACACGAGATTTATAGACTTCCACCAACGGTCTCACGTACACCGACACACTTTATGGATTAGTACCAACGTAAGTGCGTATCCAAATCACCGGGTCTTACACCCGAGGGATCTTCTAGCCCTTTTTGCTAACCCCAACCCTCAACACCATACAAACCGTACAACTCGGCCAAGTCATTGACTTAGCTCACTCAAGCCCACTCGTCATCCACTCATGTGGTGTTAACTACTTCCATGCACAACCACCCATTTTATGTAATGTTCCCGTGCATATGCAATGTAACGCCTCATTATAACTTTACAACAATATTCAATATGTCATGTGTGTCATATGAACCATTTCAAACCCAATTCACATAATTCATGACAATTATATCAAAAACATATAATTTTCATAATTCACAATGTCAATAAACCAATATGTATTTATCGACATTTTCTCCACAACTCATTTTCAAGCATGTCATCTCATGTTAAGCAATAACACACCTCCATAATCCAAGACATTATGTAAACACATAACATGTCCACAATTCCCTTAATTCAAGAAATTACATTAAGCCATTTCTAAATACCCAATTCAAGAGAGAAGATATTCTACCTAAATCCATACCCATTTCATCAAAATTAATTTTATAGGCAAGTCATATATATCTATATTAACCTACTCATTTTCATACAACGTTTTAGGTTGTGAATACACCTAAGTAAGAGAATTTTCTACCTCTTGTAGCGTGAAGAACGATCGTAGAAGTTTCAAAATTTCACCCAAGCTTCCCAAAAAGTTTTGGTTTTCAATATTCGATGAAAGTCCTCCTTTTTGGTGTGTACGCATAGCCTTCGTCGAGGAGATCAACTTTTCCTCTTGGCCCGAGCAGATCCGAGCTCTCTAGCTTCGTAGATCGTAGAGAGAAGTTGAAGAAATTCTCTCTTTTCCCTCTCTTCTCTATCGGCTAATGGCTGAACCAAAAAAATGTGGAGAAAAATTGATTTTCTCCCCTATTTATATTTTTAGAATGCTTGGTCCATAATGCGCCACAAGTCCATTTTTATTCTCGGTCAATTTTCATCCCGAAACGATTAAATTTCGCTTCGGTTCAAGTTCAAAAATATTTTTGATTTGTCTTAACTTCATTTATTTTAAAAATCTTATAATTTTTTAAAAATTTCGTATTTGGGTCTTCAGGGCCCGATCGCCTTGTAAAATGCGAAAAATCCGACTATCTCGAAATTCGATGAAATTTGACATAGTCCCTAGATTTCGCGAGACGATTCCAACGGTGAGGTCCGTTTCGTCATCCGAGCTTTAGAAAATTTTAAGTTTATAACCCGAATCGTTGTAGCAATTTACCGTTTTGCCCTTTATTCTTAAAAGTTTAATTTTACCTGGGTTTTTACATCACATGTATAGAACCAACTGGGGTATTGGTCATGGCCTAAAAGGTATTTTAGAGGCTCATAAAGGTCCATTTATAGGTTAGGGCCATAAAAGGCCTGTATGAGATCCCAACAAAGTCATGGCATGCTCAATTATCTCTTAATCTAGCTATGTTAGGCTCTTTAACAATTGTTGTAGCTCACCATATGTATTCCATGCCCCCTTATCCATATCTAGCTATTGACTATGTACCCAACTGTCATTGCTCACACATCACATGTGGATTGGTGGATTTCTCATAGTTGGTGCTGCTACGCACGTAGCATCACCAGATGTCATTAGGGTTTGTTTAACGAGTTTACATACTAGAATGTCTAAGGTAGCATATGGATAGGGGCTTGGGATGGACTCTGAGTCTGTTGCCTATTTCTTTTGATATGATCAATGTGTCTAGCCTACTCCTGAGTGGAAAGTGGATGAGTGCATGTAAGTGTCTTAAGAGGATCAAATTAGGTCTTAGGCATGGTGATAATTATTGTTTTCCACCACATCCACACTTTATCCATGGAAATATTATAACCTTAGACATCCCAGCTGGGAGGTGAGACTTTGGCTAACCGAGCTAATCCGTGATGGATGATGTTCCTTCTATCTTAAGGGTGGTTGTCAGTTTCCTTGTGTCGACCTTTTTGAGAAATGTTTCCCGCCGCAGATGATTTTGTGCTTCTTGAGCAGTGCTGCTTTAGCTTCATTGTGTATTTTGGCTGATATTGAAATATTCACTTCCTAACTAAGGATAAGAAAAGATAAATTTGAGTGGTGAGACAATATAGAGAAGTCAGATATCAAACAAGCCAACCCCAAAGAGAGAGAGCTATAATTTATTCTTATAAATTTAGGATTGCCAAATGCTGATGTTTGGGCGTTCATAATTATGGTGGTCATCCAAACAGTTCACATCAATCAGAAATTGCATGTGTCTAGGATTGCTAATAGGTGATCAACCTTGAAACGTTGAAGCAACATGTTATGACTTTTTTTTGGGGGGGGGGGTTTGAATAGGTTTTATGCACTTGAATGCAAAATTATACCCCTATAAAACCTAATTCACACAATTACAAAACTGAACCCCTAAGTGGCATAAACCTTCGACCTAAATAGTGAATGTATATGTTAATTTAATGAAAATTTAGCTTGACACAATGTGGGATTCATGCAATCAAGCATAAAAGAAAGAATAAAAAATTATAGGATGTAAAGGCAAACAATCACACAACACGAGTAATTTTATGTAGAAACCTTTTCGGGAACACATGACTGATCGTGGCCCTGTTACCTAATTCACAAGTTTCAAACTTAAATTAGTTTGAAGTCTTATACCATCAACCAATTCCATGGCTAACAGCTTCCTCCCTTGAATTTTCACCTAGAAAATCCACTGCAAGCGTCTGGACAACTAACTTGGAAGGCAACGAATCGAATTCCACGATCTGTTCCTTTTGGAATCCTCCATCTTGTCTTTTTGGAATCCTCCCTTGATCCTTAAGTCTCCTTTTTGGATCTTTTGGGCTGTGGGTTTGATTGGAGTTCAAGATCTTTAACAATAGATGCTCAATTCTTCATTAGAATTTTTGTTGATCTTGAAGGAATTGAGTTTTAATCTCTAAAAGGATGTGATTTCTTTTGAAACAGCATTCTCTCTAAACCATAGAGTCTCCCTAATATTCCCTTGCCCCGTTCTCTAGGTCACAAGGGACTACCTCTACATATAGGAATAGGAAACAAAAGTTTTGGTTGAGTTTGGAAACTTATCTGTGTCACATCGCTCGACCCCTAACTGAAGCCATCAAAAGGCCAACGCTCGAGTGTTGGTTACTGTAATTGTTTTTCAGCCCCTACTCAATTTCCTAAGTCCTGAGAGCACACAAAGAGCGCTTGGTTTACTTGAAAAACCAAGGCCCTAAAATAATACTTTAAGTACCATGGGTTTTCATCCAATGAAACATTTCAATAACCATTTTTGAAAACTAAAATTCTAAAGTTTCAAAAACATTAAGACAAAAAATGCACAATTCATGAACAAATTACATATTCACATTCTAAATCCAATTTTAACACCTTAAGTTAAACCAAATTAGGGAAACTAGGTATTTCGGTCAACTTACCTCACCTAAACTTGATAGGATCCAAGAAGTCTTCGTACGTGTATTAATGTAGCTTGAGTTTTTTCACTATATCTTGCTTTGTTCTTTAATCTTTAATAGCCACTTGACCATGTATTTAGTTGAGATACAAGGTACATAGTGATTTTGTGAAGTTCACCAATTACAATATTTTTTCTTACAGTGTCCAAATAAGAGATAGGTGTCATGTTTTTAAATGTCTAATACTTTGATTGTCAATATTGAGAACCACTCTATTTGCCACAGCTTGTTATGCACTATCTATCTATCTATTTATACTACTAATAAAAGTACCTTAATATAAAATTTTTTTGATTTTCTATTTTACTATTATAAAGAATTACAAAGATCACTCTACCATTTCACAATTAAATATATAAGTTATCATCATATCCTTATGTATCTAATTCTCCAAATACCTCTAAATTTATTTTAATTATCTATTATTTATGTATAAATATTAGGCTATATAAAATGTTTTGATTGACTATATTGCCCTTAAAAAAATATGCATCATTATATTTTCTATAAAGTGTTCAAAAAACCTTTAAAAACTCCATCAATCTAATATTACTCATCTCATATGTAAAGATAATATTATGCCTACATGTAGAATTAGCAACTCGAAAGTAAGTCTAGAAGGAAGTCTGGCTGGCTAACTAGAGAAAGTGGCGGAATACCAATCCACTCATCCCAAGGGGATACAGGAAAGACGCAAGGAGAGACGTTTTGAACACCTGATATGCTTCCCACTGTCCAACCTTTTGGGTTCAGGCTTTTCCACGATACTCATTCCGTATATATTTTATTTTTCATCAAAAATTTTAACACTTTCAATTCTATATATATATATATATATATATATATATATATATATATATATAGTTTTTTAAAATCAATTTATATTACATTAGTACAATTCTTCAGTCACAACAAATTTTCTACGTCGTATTGAGATTTTATGTGAAAGTATATTGTAGTGTATTTTTAAATGAAAGTTGAATTGTTTAGAATTTTAGTATACTTTATAATATATATTATAGAGTAGTATATTAAATCTTATCCCAATTGACTTAATTAATTCCTACTTACATTGAAGTTCCAATATGATTGGTATATTGACAATTGCTTTTATTTTATTCAAAAAATTATAATTGGAATCCTAATCAAATAAATTTCAAAAAATTTAATTTCTCAAACATCACTAAAAAATCACTCTCAATTATAAAATTCTAAAAACAAAAGTAGAACTTTATCTATTTCTTTTGTTAAATAGATAGAACAACGAATTTTGGGAATATACAAAGTTTTCATAAACTATAATAGAATATGAGTAATAAAAAATTAAGTTTAGTAAATTTGAGATGATATTTAATTCATACACACATATACCTAATATGTTTTATCAATTTTTGTGTATAAAAACTATTCACGTCAACGCCCGTGGTGTATTGGTAGTCTTAGTAAAGGTCTAATAGTTTCATCAAATTCCCAATGATAATTTACTTGCCTGCAAAGAATTGATTAATTTTGGTTTGCATCATTTACTATTGATGTTCTTTCGACCTTTTGTCTTTACCATTTATTCTTAAGCATCATTGCTGCTAATATTTCCAGATAACAGAGGAGTTTGAAGAAGTTCCAGTACAGAGTCGTGGCTTTGGAATTCTAGATGTTGGGTATCGTTCACAGGTAATAAGTAAATTTCGTTATGGAGTGGTAGTATGTTACTCAATTTGCCATTCTTGAGCAGCACATCCTATGCCTTGCACTACCCAGAGATGAATCATCTTTATGTATGAAATAGCTGATGTCATGGGCCAGGGGTTTTGGGAAGGGCTGCATAGCTTGTGCTACCATTTCGGTGGATAAAGCATAGAGCGGGTTGACTCTTGAAGTAGAAACAGGTTAATCCATTAGGTTGTTCTTTCCATCATGAGGATAAAGCATAGAACAACACAGAGAAGGAAAATCAAGCTGTCTATGCTATTTTTAACATAGATGAGTGAAAGGACTTAGAAAAGTAAGAATATAAATGAGGTTTTCTGACAAACATCAGTAGTCAGAATGTGAAATACGTTAGGGAGCACCCATTGAAATTATATAGTGATATCTGCAATATTAACATGAGAAGATGAACTAAGGTGTTCCGAAAGCCAATGAAAACATTGGACAATTTAGTAGCGGGAGATATTTAATTTATGTGCACTTAGCATACTGTAATAGTAGTTCATTACTGCCTTTCTCCAAAATACAAGTGGTTGTCGTGCAACTGCTGGTCGATTGGCTAAACAATCTGTTGATAAGGAGTTTTAACACGTTCATGGAGAAAAAAAATGATCAACAAACAAGAATTGTTGTGATTATACTGGCTGAAGCAAGTGTTTTGTTTGCTCTAAAATTATAACTGCATACTTAAAACATGCCATTAGGTTGTACCTTGTAGCTTTTAGATGATATTATTTGAATCTCCGGGTCTCTTTCATTATATTTTGAGTAAGCTGCCAAGTTTATTTTTTTTTTTTCACGAAAACTATACATTTTTTTTTGTGATGCAATTTTTGTGCTATTCATATCCTGGATGATGGTCGTATAGGTAGAGGCTTGGGCCGCTGGTGGCAGTGGAATCCTGTTGAAAACCATGAACAGTGGCAAGACATGGACTCGTGATAAAGCAGCTGATAATATTGCAGCCAATCTGTATTCAGTAAAGTGAGCTTCATATCTACGTTAACTAATATGTTAATTTCATTGTTTGGCTGATCACATTTTTGGAAATGTGAAGCTCAGGCACCTTCTTGAGGAAATTTCTACAGTACCTTTTTTTAGACATTTGCTCGCCTTTTTTTCCTTTTCCAGCCATATTCTTATTGCTAATTTGACGGCTGATGTAAGGCTGAAAATTTCCCACTTCAAAATCAATAGGTGGTTAGCATTGAGTGCTAGATACAAACATTATTATTTCATGTTTCTTTTCTTCATCTGGCTAGAAACCAAAAAAGAGCTAAAACGACTACGTGTTTACATGTAAAACATTGGGAGGTCACATAGTATCTCTACTTACTAATTATGCTTGGAGCTTTGTCACTTACCTAAAATGCTAATTGTGTCTTCATGTTGTATAACCAACAGTTGGGTTAAAGCTTATTATGAATTTATCTGGTGCAGGTTTATAAATGACAGAAATGGTTTTGTGCTCGGAAACGATGGTGTCTTGCTCCGGTATCTTGGATAAATCAACAGTTCAAACCGTGGTAATTTACTTCACATTTTGTTTTGGGTGTTATCTGTGTCCTTCCCTTCTGATAATGAACTCCAAAAAGAAAAATTTGTTGTTGGAAGAATGCACGAGAGAGATAGATAGGGAGAGAGAGGGGGGGGGGGGTTGTTGAGGCTTCTCAATTGAGATGATTCAGTATAGATGGTTGTTTGGATTCAATTAACAAGGCAGCGTTTAAAATCATATTAGCAAATGGTAATATAATTAACATTGCAATATGCGTGCAGGTCTCTTAAATTCCGATTTTGTACTCCTGCAGCAGTGCTGTATGATGTGGTTATATATTGTGAATCTGAAACAAAGACATAAATACCGTCATGTTGCATTGTCAGTGCCGAGTAACTTCTTGTTGTGTATTCAGACAACTCTTGGCTACTGGGAGGTTTATGCTAGTCTCCAATAGGATATGAAGTTAAGGATGGGGCTCTTGTCTGAACTTCCTTTTTTTATTTCCTAATGGTATGTGATTTTTTTTTTTTTTAAGTAAGTTGTGTGCTCTAAAAAGCATTCGGAATTGGGACTTCGGAATGCCTAATTGTTGCAAAAATTGGCCTTTTGATGAAGCTTGCTAAGATTGGGGGAAAAAAAATCTAAATCACAATGTACGTATAGGGCAAACTATGAACGCCCCCTAAATTTGACTCTAATTTTAATTTGCCCACTAGGAGGTGTTTGTGATATTTACCCTGTATTCGATAGTTGCTGGCTTTGGTTCATTGTGATTTACATTCCCAACTTCGTGCGCCAATACTGCTGTACTAGCTATGGTCATGGCAACCATATTTTGTTGGCTCTCTTTGAAAAATAATTTTATTATTGGAAAAATTATTTCCTAGAATGATGAGTGAAGCTTCAAGTAATATGTATTGTGATATGATAATTATGTATATCAAAGAAATAATGAGAATAAAGAGAAGAGATACAAACACAATTTAAAGAGGTTTGATACAACCCACTTGGCTTACATTCTCTCTTCAACCTTCTCCCTGGAGTCTCTTTTCACTAACTTGATCCTCTTCAATGGGTGACAGTTAAACCTTTAAAACCTTCTCCTTCTTGATACAAATTAGTCTACCACTTTTGCTCGACTCAAAAAGAACCAACAACACACTCTATCTTAAAATGTTTCTCACAATACATTAGTCTTCCAAAGCACAAGAGAGAAATAGAATAGAAAGTTCTCTGGAATCTCTGTTTGCAAGATCAATACAATTGAAGCACTATTCTCTTTTGTTTTTGCTCAAATGTTAAAAGGCCAAAAAGTTTTATTCAAGCTCTTTTTCCCTCCTATTAATACTTTGGGCATGTTAAATGAGAGAAACAACATTTAATTTCAAAATCTTGAGAAGATTTGGAAAAGTGCCGGTCGATCGGTAGGCTTCCAGATATGACCATTAGAACTGCAACTGTTGACATTTGGATTTTTGGTCCACCTTCCCTTCCATAGCCTTTGTTCCATATTAATGATGCATAAAATTGGTTTCCGTGCAAGTTCAACAGTTAAGAAGGTGAATGGGTGTAGTCAATATGCAATAAACAAATAATCAATGATAAAAATAACAGGTAAAGGATCAACACAGGAGTTTATAGTGGTTCAGCCATGACCTACGTTCACTTTGAATGGCAACTGTGGCCGGTGTTCTTTTATTGATGATTTATGGTGCTCTCTGTTGAGTTTACTCTGGGGAGCTACAATGCTTTGAGGGAGAGGGAAAGAGAGGGAGAGCAATCTCTGCAAATATGCAAGAGCAGGAGAAGAGGTTTTTTTTTTTTTTTTTGAGGCGTGCCCTAAATGTTAAGGGGCTAACATTTATAGAGTTAGGGTTTGGAGGTGAGTCTGTGACGTGAGGAAGGGGTTTCTTACTAGTTTTGGTAATTATAAATTTGGTAAGGTTTCTCGTGCGCCGTATTTCTCTCCCTCGTGCTCCTATTCTTTCGGAGGAGGGCCCCTAGCTGGATTGGATTCGAACTTGGACTTAGTGAGTCTTTGAATGGCTGGACTCTTCGAATGAGGTTGGACCTTTCACATCAGTTGGGCTATTTGGGCTTGACCCATTATTTGTCCCCCAATGCCCCGTGTCTAAGGAAACCTGGAGAAGGGGGCATTTGTTTGAATCTTGGTGGTGGAGACTCCCTAGATTTTTTTTTTGTTGGACGCCTACACATATACATACATATATAATGACATACAATTGTTGACTTTCTCCTTTCCTTTCTCTTTTTTTTTTCTTTCTTGGTTTTGGCTTGGGCGCTACTTTCTTCTTCTTCTTTTTTTCTTTCTTTCCCTGGGCGCCACTTCTACCTTTTCTCTTCTTTTTTTTTTTTTTGTTTCTTTCTTCCTCCTTGGTCTGCTGGGTGCCGCCCACTTCCTCTCTCTCTCTCTCTCTTTTTCTTTCCCTAGGCGCCATTTCTACCTTATCTTTTTTTTTTTGTTTCTTTCTTCCTCCTTTGTCTTCTAGACGCCCGCCCACTCCATTTCTCCTTTTTTTTTTGTTTTTTCTTTTGGTCTTCTCGATGGCTTGGGTGCCACTTCATTTTTCTTCCTTTGCTAGGTGGGTCTTCTCAATGGCTTGATGCATTTTCATTCTAGTGTCTGCTTCAAGTTTTTTCTATTTTTGGTTGAATTTTTTAAAAGAGCCCTTGATTCTTGATTTGGGCCTTTCCCTCTTTGAAAACCCTAGGTTATAAATAGATACTCCCTTCACTTTACCCATTTCATTGCTACTTGAGGGAGTGTCTTCCTTGCAATCCTTTACAACCAAGAGGTGAGAATCTTGAACCCATCAATTTAAGAGAGTGAAGGAGAGTAAAAGTTTTCCTTCTTATTCCACCCATTTCCTCCTATCTTGGGATTGCACTCTTTCTTGAAAGCTTGGAGAGTCCTTCTAAGAAACCATACATACATATATATATATATATATATAGGTGATACCTTTATCTCTTTTGAGTGGAGCATTCAAGTAATGTCAACCCAAGAAGAAAATGTGCAAGATCCCATGGCAATGGTGGAGATTGAAGGAGAGATTGGGGGTGATAGGCTAGGCGCCCACTTGGGTGCTGATTTCGGCCACATGGGTAAGCATAGTGGGCTGGGTGGGCAGCCTATGGCTCGTGACAGCTTGGGCATGCTGCCTGGGTGCGTGCAAGAGATGGAGGTTTGTGTGGGGCTAGCTGCCCATGAGTAAGCGACAAGCACAGGGGCCTTGCTGGGCGCCCCTTGGGTTTGGGCGAACAGCCGGGTGTTGAGCAGGTTGTTTTACACAGCAACTTGGCCGAGAAAATTCGGTCAGGAGCCCCTATAGGCGCTATTGAGCGCGCTGTCCGCATGGAGGGAAGGTTGGGCGCCCCTTTTGGCGCTGCTCCAACTGGTTTGGACACCGTCTCCGCAGCGGATGATTTGATCCTTACAAGTGAGACTCCTCAGAATGACCTGTCTGGTAATCCCCCATTCCCTCACAATAGAAGACACAAAAGCAAAATAGCTCTTGAGGGTGACGAGACCAAAGTAAGTATTGTTTTCAGTATTTTAACTTCAAATGCTGACATTTGCGGATTGTTTCCACCTACCACATCCCTCCGGTTGTGTTGTGTCGTCGGACAGAAAAGGGTGAGACTGCTAACGATGACTCCTCTGGCAACATTGTTGTTTATGAGGAGATGCTTGAGGTTGGACTTAGGTTCCCAATGTCTCCTTCCGTTTGTGGCGTATTGAGTTACTTTTCCTTAGCACCTGGGCGACTGACTCCTAACGGTTGGAGGGTTTTGCTGTCCTTTCTGGAGTTGTGGAGGAAGGTGCATCATGAGGACGCCTCTCCTAGCGAATTTCATGGAGCCTATTATCCAAGCGAGACTCGTACTTCTAACCGAGATTGGTACTATTTCACTACTAGAGGAGGCCAGCTGATTAGTGGGCTGCCCTCCAACTGTCATAGTTGGAAGTCTCGTTTCCTTTTCGTTGGTGGAGAGTGGGTTTCGGATATTGATAGGGCACTAGTGCCATCATGATGGGTTGTTCCAAAGAAAATTGGTACGCTCCGTACACTTACACTTCTCTTATCACATTCCTTATAGGTTGTGCGCTCACCACACTCCTTGTAGGTTCTCCTACGCTCTCCAATGAACAAGAGTATAAGTTGGAGGCTATGCGAGCTTACCCTACGAGGGACTTTAAAGCTCTCATGCTCGGGGATGGTGGAACCACTGTTTCTCCTTTGGTTCGAGCTAAGGCCACTACTCCCTCCCCGAAGTCAGGCGACTCTGCTTCTAAGAGGAAGGGTGAGTTGATTCTTTTGCACCTTCTTCTTTTGCTCTGTGTTTTTTCGTCTGACATTTTATATTGTTTTCAGCGATATATAAAGGAGTGATTGGGTCTCACCTCTCTAGTAGGAGTCTTCCTCCTTCCAAGGTGGCAAGGACAGTTGATGCCCCCCAAGTGATCTCTACAATGACAATGCACGAGGTGGGTACTTCTCGAGCACCCCATTCGATAGATCCTTAGATGTGTCCTCGTCAAGTGACCCCTCCAGTTGCTACTCCAGAGACTTCCATGTCGGGCACTACCTCTGCTCCTCCGTCTTCTCCTCTCGTGGAAACTTCTATAGAGACACCGTTTTGGTCTCGCCCCATGCTAGGCAACCCAACAGTCATTAGAGAAAGACTTAGAAGGTTTGTGTATATTCTCAAAGTTAATCAGATGAATACTCTAAGCACCGAGAGGATCGTCAACATGTACTTGGAAGGTCTAGCTCAGGTAAGAGTTTGCCATTCCCTTTTCTCCAGTTCTTTCTTACATCTTTTATCGTACCTCTGTCTTTTATTTCTTTCAGGTCTCGACTATGTCTCTCTGCCTGTCTTCGAGAGCCTATGCCCACGGCATCCTGAGACAGGATCATGTCGCCGTCCAAGAAGAATTTCTTGCCGCTCAGGGGAGGATTGCTGAGCTCCAGGCTGCTGGCAGGACTTTCAAGGATGCTGTTCAGGGAAGGGTTGCTGAGCGCGAAGTTGCTAACAGGGCTTCTAAGGATGAGCTTGTGCTGGCCCATGAGAAGGTATCCGGACTTGAGTCCGAGCTTTCGACGTCCGATGAGAGGGATGCGCTCAGAGAAGCTGAGCTAGCTTTGACCCGCGAGAGGGCAACTAAGCTTGAGACTAAGCTTTTGGCAACCAGCAGGAGGGACACGCTCAGGGAGGATGAGCTTTCAGTGGCTCGTGAGAGGGCCATGCTCATAGAGGCTGCTTTGGAGGTAGATTTGAAGGCGACTCATGAGAGAGCTTCACAGGCTGAGGAGAGGATTGTTATAGCTGAGAGGGACTTAGCGAATGGCCTAGCAGATGCCTTCATTGATGGTTATGATGAGCTTCGAGGGAGGATCTCTGTTGCCTCTCCTGACATTGATGTTTCAGATTTCTTGCCTATAGGGGCGTCTGATGACGATGAAGGAGGGTCTGGCGAAGATGAGGATGATGCTGAAGGTGACAAGGAGGAGGTGGAGGATGACCATGAGAGCAGTTAGAGTGTTAGGGACTTTTGATGATTTTTATTTTTGAGAAAGGCAGTCTGTAGCCTTGTTTTTGTACTAGTACTCATTTGAAATGGAATGCCAAGATCTTTTTTGGAGTAAAACGTAGAGAATTTCATTGATCTACCTGGGTGATAATCCCCGAAAAGGTACATTTAATAAAGAGAAATAAACAAAAATAAAAACAAGTCCCCACCTCCACTGCTTTGATACTCTCAAGATGTCACTGATAATACCTCTTCAAGTGTTCTGCATTCCATGGATGGAGCAAGACTTTTCCCTCATCATCCTGGATCTTGTAAGCGCCCGGCCTCACTATTTCTGTTATGAGGTAGGGTGCTTCCCAATTCGGTCCTAGCTTCCTCCACCAAGTCGAGGTTGATGCGGAGTCCTTCCTCGTTGGTGATGGGATTGTGGTGCTGGACCCTTAGGGAGTGCACCCCTATCTCCACAGGGATAACCGCCTCGGTTTCAAAGGCGAGGGAGAAAGGGGTCTCCCTAGTAGGAGTTCTTAGCGTGGTTCTATAGGCCCACAATATGCCCGGTAGCTCGTCAACCCAGAGACCCTTCATTTTTTCAAGCCTTGTTTTCAAGTTGCGCAGCACCGTTCTCACCATGACCTCTGCTTGTCTATTTGCCTGTGGGTGTGCTGGACTAGAATGGGGCTGCTTTATTCGTAGATCAGAGCAGAAGGTGTTGAGAAACTTATTGTCGAATTGTTTCGCGTTATCGCTAACAATGGTGTGGGGTATCCCGAAGCGGCAAACCAGGTTTTTTCATATAAAATCTTTAACCTTAGTGTCTGTTATCTTTGCTAAGGGTTCCGCCTCTGCCCATTTTGTGAAGTAGTCGATGGCAACCACAACAAACTTGCATTGTCCCCTGCTCAGAGGTAAGGGGCCTAGAATGTCAATGCCCCCTTTGAAAAAAGGTCATGGACTCATGATTGTTGTTAGCTCCTTCAGTGGTTACTTGGGCACTGTTGCGAAGCGTTGGCACTTATCACACTTTTTGGAGAACTCTTGGGCGTCCCTTGCCATAGAAGGCCAGAAGTAGCCTTGTCTGAGCACCTTGTGAGCAAGGGAGCGCCCTTTTGAGTGGTTCCTACAGATCCCCTCGTGGATTTCTCGTAGGGCATAGTGGGCTTCTTCGGGTGAAAGGCAACACAGCAACGACAGGCAATAGCCTTTTTTTTGTACAAAATGTCTTGCAGGATGGTAAACTTGGAGGCTCTCATTCTCAGCCTCCTAGCCTCTGAAGAATCAGTTGGCCGTGCACCTTCTTGGAGGTATGTCCTTATTGGGGTCATCCAATTTGACTCAGCCGACGCATAGTTGATATTTGTGGCCTCCATGTCCATCCTGCTTGGTTTGAATTGGTGATCAACGAATGCTGGTTCTCCTGGTGGGGTTTTCGAGGACGAGGTGAGTCTTGCGAGTGCATTGGCGGCCATGTTGTCTTCTCTGGGAATATGGCAGATCTAGAAGTAATGGAACTTTGTGATCATGCTTTTTACTATGCCATGATATTCTTGCATTCTGGCTCCCTTGGCTTCGAACTCGAACTCGCCTTTCACTTGATTAATTACTAGCTGAGAGTCGCTGTAAGCGATAAGGTGTTGAGCTTCAATCTCAGCTGCCAGTCTTAATCTAGAGATAAGAGTTTCATATTCCTTCTTATTGTTGGAGGTGATAAAGTGAAGCTTCATTGCACACTTGACAGTGGTGCCATCTGAGCTGATCAAGATTAGGTCCGCTCCACCTCCTTCACTGGTTGAGAAATCGTCTACGTAGAGTTTTCAGAGTAGAAGAGGACAGGATTCAGAGATTGAAATGGATGATTGGATGCGTAGAGGTGCAGCCTGGGTGCCTAGAAGAGCAGCCTGGGCGCCAGAGGGGGTCTGGGCGCCAAAGGAGGCTAACTGGGCGCCAGAGGGGGTCTGGGCACCTGGCATGATGGTTTGGGCGCCTGTGTTGGCTTGGGTGCCAAGTTTGGGCGCCTGGGAGTCCTTGCTAGACTTCTTGGTGTCCCCGTCAGACATCTGGATATCCTCGAGGCTCCCTTCCTTTGATGGCATAAGTTCGGCGATGAAATTCGCCAGTGTCTGTGCTTTGATGGCTGCTCTTGGTCGGTACTGGATATCAAATTTGCCTAGCTCCACTACCCATTTAAGAAGTCTGCCTGACACGTCTGGCTTTCCCAGGATTCTTTTTAGAGGTTGGTTTGTAATGACAACTATGTTGTGACTTTGGAAATAATGTCGTAATTGTCTTGCCATCGTGACCAGGGCGAGCGCTTACTTTTCTAGCCCCGAATACCTCGTCTCTGCCCCCGATAGGCCCTGTTCACATTGTACTCTATTATCATTTCTGATGATCATGGAGCTTACTGCTGATAGGGAAGCAGAGAGGTAAAGATGGAGAGCTTCTCCTGGAGTGGCATACGACAAAAGTGGAGGTGTAGCTAGGTAGGTTTTGAGCCTTTCGAGGGCCTCCTCTACCGCAGGTCCCCACTCAAAAGTTTTGCAGAGAATTTTGAAAAAGGGGAGACATTTGTCTACAGACTTGGAGACGAACCTATTGTGTGTTGCGATCCTTCCATTGAGGCGCTGAAGTTCTTTGGTTGAGGAAGGTGATTTCATGTCTAGGATGACCTTGATCTTATCGGGGGTCGCCTCAATACCATTTTGATTGACCATGAACCCTAAGAATTTTTCTGACCCTACGCCAAAGACGCATTTTTCAGGATTGAGCTTCATATGATAGGATCTCAGGACATTGAAAGCCTCCTGGACGTGACCGATGTGGTCTAGTGCTGCGAGGCTTTTTACCAGCATATCATCCACATATACTTCCATCGTTCGCCCGATCTGAGACCTGAACATCTTGTTCACCAGCCGTTGGTAGGTCGCTCTTGTGTTCTTTAGCCCAAAGGGCATTACTTGTAGCAATAAGTCCCCTTCGGAGTAATGAATGATGTCTTCTCCTAGTCCGGGGGATACATGCTAATTTGGTTGTATCCAGAGTATGCATCCAAGAAAGTGAGCAACTCGTGCCTGGCGGTGGCGTCGATGAGGAGGTCGATCTGCGGCAGTGGATAGCTATCTTTTGGGCACGCCTTGTTGAGCTCAGAAAAGTCGACGCAGAGATGCCAATTCCCATTAGCCTTAGTTACCATCACCATATTTGAGAGCCACTCAAGATAGGCTACTTCTCTGGCCGCCTCGTTTTCTATCATTTTTTCTACCTTTTTTTCAATTGCTTGGGCCCTCTTAGTGGAGGTGCCCCTCAGCTTTTGGCGAATAGGCTTGTGTCATGGGTCGACATTGAGATGGTGTGTGGCCACTTCTGGGTCGATGCCCTCAAGGTTTGCATGTGACCATGCAAAGACGTCCATGTTACATCTTAAAAAATCTATGAGCGAGCCCACCAGATCTGCAAAAAGGGAAGAGCTAACGTATACTCTTTTGGGTACTCTTCATCTAAGACCATAGGGGTTAGCTCCTCGACTGGTTCTCCTCTTTCTATGGTAGAGTCATCCTTTGGGTCAATGACCTCCACTTGCAACGTCTCTTGTGACTTTCTGATCTTTATGGAGGAGACATAATATTCCCTTGCTGCAACCTGGTCTCCTCTGACCTCTCCAACTCTGTTAGGGGTTGAAAATCGGAGAATGAAGTGATAGGTGGACGGCACGGCTCTTAATGTGTTGAGAGCAGATCACCCTAATATGATATTATAAGCTGATGGATAGTCTATCATCAAAAAGTTGACCATGACCGAGGAGTTTCGAGGCGCTGCTCCGGTTTTGACTGGTAGGGTGATGGACCCTAGGGGATACACCTTCTTCCCTGAAAACCCAATGAGGGGAGATCTGATGTGCTGTAGTCTCTCCCTGCCCAGGTTGAACTTGTCATAACCTCTGCAAATAGGATATCTGCAGAGCTGCTGCTGTCCACTAGAATTCTGTGCACCTGAAAATTGGCAACCGTCATGGTGAGCATTAGGGGGTTGTCATGGGGGTGCTGAACTCCTTCCAGGTCCTTATCATAGAAGGATATGACCTCGTCGGTGCCTTGCCTGGGCGCTTTGGAAGGGCGCCCTTCATCAAGGTGCCTTACCTTCCTAGTGTGGACCTTCATGGCAGAGAGGGACTCTCCACCTCCTGCTAATCCTCCCGAGATAGTGTGAATTTTTTCAACGGGATGTTGATCTTCCTGGTTATGGGGTGGCGGTGACGTTTCTCCTCTACCAGCAACATACTGACGTAGGTGTCCACGTCGAATGAGATTGTCAATTTGCCTTTTGAGGTCATAGCAATCATCGGTGTCATGCCCGTGGTCGCGATGGAAGTCGCAATACTTGTTAGGATTTTTGCGATTAGGAGGAGACTTTATCTTCTCTGGCCACTTTATCAAGGGATCATCTTGAATCTGCAATCGAATATGCCCGACAACAGCATTGAGGGGAGTGAAAGGTTGTCGGTCCTTCTAGGGAGTAGGACCGAGTCGATCTTTGATGGGAACCCTCTTTGTTCTACTACTACGCTTATTGCTAGTCTCCTTCTGGTCATCCCTCTCTCTTTCATTCCTCTTTTCTCCAGATCGGGAGGACTCACCTCGCCTGGCCCTTGTGACGTCCTCAACATTCATGTATTTTTGGGCCTTTGCTAACAATTCTGGCATGCTTCTTGGTGGGCGTTTCATGATTGAGAAAAGAAAACTCGATGAGCAGAGGCCTCCTAAGAAGGCGGTCATAGTCACTTTGTCGCCGGGCTCATCAACTTAGAGTACCTCCTCGTTAAAACGAGTGAGGTAGCACCTCAGACTTTCCTCTCGGTCCTGCTTTATACTAAGCAGGTGGGTGACCGGCTTCTGGTGGTGGTGCCGACTTTCCTCTCGGTCCTGCTTTATACTAAACAGGTGGGTGACCGGCTTCTGGTGGTGGTGCCGACTTTCCTCTCGGTCCTGCTTTAAGCTCAGCGAAGGAGGCAATGGAGGCTGGGGAGAGCTTAGTGAACCATTGTCGGGCGGATCCCTTCAATGTGGTTGGGAATGCCCTGCACATGATTTCGTCTGGGATATTGTGCAATTGCATCAGAGTTTTGTAGGTGCCAAGGTGATCTAGTGGGTCCTTCGTTCCGTCAAAGGTCTCTACCGAGGGCGTTTTGAACTTCTGAGAGAGTGGATAGTTGGCCACGTCGGGCTTGAAAGGTGTGTCAGTTTGTCTTACGAGGTATTCTACTTTCTCAAACCCTTGTACCTTCATGGCATTGAAGAAATCACCCAGTTGATTTTGTACTTCCTTGTTTTTTTTGTCCCAATGATTGGGGGTTTCTCTAGGATGATCATGAAAATGACTCCCAAACTCCATGCTCTGGTTTTCACCCTCATCTTCATGGAGATGAGGGTCTCCACCATAGGAGGAGGAGGAGGAAGAGGAGGAGGAGGTGGATCGTAGTGAGCTCCCCTATGTGGGGTGCCCAAACCTGCATGGGCCCTAGATGGAGAGCAACATGATGTGGAGCTCCTTGATGTCCAGGGCGTGAAGCTCCTTGTGGCCCTCCAAGTTGTGCTCCTCCATGTCCGGCGAGCATGAGTTGCAGTATCTGCTGTTTTTGGGCCACCAGCTGCTGCATGGTCTCCAACATTTGATGTGGGTTTGGAGCTGGAGCATTTTGGACAAGGTTGGTAGGTGGAGGAGCAATCTCTTCCTCTCGTCGAGGATTTTTTTCAGGTTGGTTCATGGAAGGTTGGTAGGTGGAGGAGCAATCTCTTCCTCTCGTCGAGGATTTTTTTCAGGTTGGTTCATGGATTTGGTAGTGATGACCATTGGTTCAACAGAGAGAATGATTTGAAGTGAGAATTTTGTCGTTCCCACAGACGGCACCAAACTGATGATGCACAAAATCGATTTCCGTGCAACTTCAACAATTAAGAAGGTGAATGGGTGCAGCCAATATGCAATAAACAAATAATCAATGATAAAACTAACAGGTAAAAGATCAACACATGAGTGTATAGTGGTTCGGCCATGACCTACGTCCACTTTGAATGGCAACTGTGGCCGGTGTTCTTTTATTGATGATTTTTGGCGCTTTCCGTTGAGTTTACTCTGAGGAGCTACAATGCTTTGAGGGAGAGGGAGAGGGAGAGAGAGGGAAAGCAATCTCTGCAAATGTGCAAGAGTAGGAGAAGAGGTTTTTATTAGGAGGCGTGCCCTAAATGTTGAGGGAGCTAACATTTATAGAGTTAGGGTTTGGAGGTGAGGTGGTGACGTGAGGAAGGGGTTTCTTACTAGTTTTGGTAATTACAAATTTAGTAGGGTTTCTCGTGCGCCGCATTTCTCTCCCTCGTGCTCCTATTCCTTCGGAGAAGGGCCCTAGTTGGATTGAATTCAAACTTGGACTTAGTGAGTCTTTGCATGGCTGGGCTCTTCTATCGAAGTTGGACCTTTCACATTAGTTGGGCTATTTAGCCTTGACCCATCACATATAATTCGGACATCTACGTAGTTAGATCCAGTAACCTTTTGGAGGGGCTTAGATCTCGTATGGTCACATAATGTATTGATGAGTTTGTTGGAACGACAGTCCAAAGATTCATTGATGGCGCGCGTATAATTAAATACAAAAATTTATTCAACTGTTAACCCTATAAGTCGGAATTAGGGTTTACTTTTGACGAGATGAATGACACGAACTAAGATAGATGCAGATTAAATAGTAGGCTCGATGGATCTCAAGATCTTCTACAGTATGTTCTTTCACGCCAAAATTTGAATGCAGTGTGGACTGCAATCTTCTAAATTTTCTCCCTCCCCCTCTCTCTCTGCCTCTGCTAAATGTGATGCAAAGAATATGGTTGAGTGAACCAGAGAGTGCGTATATTTATAGTCTGCAGTAGAAACTTTATGGAAAAATAATAGCCGTAATTCCAATGGGCTTAGGAATCCTATATCCAACCCATGACAAACATCCTACAATTCATTACTAATAAGTTAGTTCACTAAAAAGTTATTGTTGGTCTCCCGAGCCTTATTTTAAAATTATATTTTGAACTCCTTGTTATTATATGCTTTTATGTTATGTTATATTATAGTGTAACTCTTAAGGTATTTTTGGTATTTTATGGTTATATATATTGGGACGTAGTTGTGTAACCCTAACACACTACTCTCTCCACATTAATCTTCTCTTCCTCCTCTCTTATTCTTCTTCTCCCATGGTACAAACCCTAACGACTTCATAATCTAACTTGGTATCAGACCCTCGATCAAAATCTATAATCGAAATTCATCGAAAATCCACTGTGTAGTAAATAGTGTTTTTTGTCAAGTTCTAACAAGCTGATGTCAACATCAAACATGACAAAAATTTTCAGAAAAATTAGAGCAAATGGCACTATGCCCCCTGAAAGATTTAAAAATTTTCAATTTGCACCACGAAAGATTAATTGATCCAATTTGTACCTTCAATGTTAATATTTGGTGAAAATGTGGCCCCAAGACTGACGGACGTCCAACTTCTTGTTAATTGAAGCTATCACGTGAGATGCACGTGATAACTTGAAGGGAGATCATATAAAAACACATACATCCAATTCCCCATTTTTATTCTGGTGCCATGGCTCCGATTGATTTTGCCCTTACTTCCATGCCATGCCCAGCGTTGAAGAAGGAAGGGGTAGAATAACAGAGGGGAAAGAATAGAAGGCTTCTGTTACTCCAGTATGAGAGCATCAGTGAAGACTTCATGGACAGACTTAAATCCTGGGAGGTGATTTCTTTGCTGCGATAACCATGGGGTTATAACGTTGTCCTTATTTTCTTGATTTCTTAAAAATTTCATTCTCATAGCCAACTTGTTGTCAATGTGAATATCTACATTTTTGCAAAGTTTTGTTTTTTCTAAATCGTTATATGGTGTTGTGTTTTATTGTAAGCAGAATGGTGGATTGTGTGGTTATTTTGTATGGGTGGACCCTCCAATGTGTAGTCGAGCTCAACAAACAATACCTGGATTGCTGCGTCGAGTTACTAAGTTGGGGACAACTGGAGCATTAAAGAAACATGAACAAGTCAAATGTACTGAAAAGATGTCTCATTGCTTGTTGCTGCTCATTTTTCTAATTATTTCGTACAAGGCTGGAGTTGAATAGGACTATTTAGATGGGAATGAGTGGAATGAAGGGTGTTAATTTGAAGTTAATGTGATTATGTGGGCACTTTGTAACTGAAAGTGATGCCTTCATTTTGGTGTAACTTATGTAAAGCATTGTAATGCAGAAGACAAGAATTATATAGTTAGCTTGCATACATTTATGTTCAAAAAATGCTGCTCATGTATGTAATATTCCAGCTCTAACTTGACATACATTTATGTTCAGAAAATGCAAGCATAACCCTGCTTTGCACAAGTGCATTAACCATACACAAAAATCAAGTGCAATACAGGTGCCCTTTCCATGTCCAAAAACAAGAACAAAAGTTTGAAGTACGAAATTCAATCATTTTTTCTTTGTTGTAGACTTCTTCTTTGGCTGAAACGATGAAACTTTTGTTAAACTATTGCTGCTAATTGGATTTGGTACTACTTTTGTTGAGCTCTAATTGTTGAATATTCTTGGGAGGTCTGTTGGCTGGTCCCTTTTGCTAGCTTGTCCTTCTGCTGGTGTGTCCTTTTTGCTGGGAACATCTTGTCCTCTTTCATTAGTCTCAATAGTAGTCCTAGCAACATCTTGTGCAACATTATTCCTTCTAACTTGGACCATAGACCACAAAGCACATTATTAGTTAAACCACCTTTGTAGAAAAAAATACCTTATGATGTAATTGGACAACAATAATGCTTACAGGTAACTTGACCCTTAGACCTCTATAAACGACAAAGCCTTTTGACCCCTTGGACAAAGCCTTTTGTTGCAATTGGACCTCTCTGAGATGGGCCACTGTCCTCTGTATCAGTTGGTGGTGTTGGTGCATGAGATGGGCCACTGTCCTTTGTAGCAGCTGGTGGTATTAGTGCATGAGATGGGCCATTGTCCTTTGTAGCAGCTAGTGGTATTGGTGTATGAGATGGGCCATCGTCCTCTGCAGTAGTTGGAGTGTGGCACTTTCTATTATTATGTTCAATCTATCCACATTTACCACATTTTATGGCCTTGTTCTTCCTCTTTAATTTAGTTCCTGATAGGGTTTCATCATTTTTCCTCCTTCTAGCTTTCTTGGCCCTGCCAGACATTCTGCCTACATCTAGAGGAAGAATAGGAGCATATCCAGTCCTAGGCCACATGTCTTTTTCATTCATTGGATTCGTGGGATGACTATAACACTTTAAAAGTGTTTTAACCTTGCACCAATCAGCAACATTATCCTCTGATTGTAACCCCAAGTAGTTTAGAGCAGAAACTGCATGCTTGCAAGGAATTCCAGTTAAGTCCCACTTCCTACAACTGTAATTTATATCCTTTACATTTACACTTCTTTGCTCACCATACATCCCCACCACCTCAAAATTGTGTTCTCCATTCCAAGTAGGTATGAAAGATGCAGCCTCCACTTTAATAAACTCCAATCTCTTTTGTATGTTAGGACATATACAGCCTTTGTAGTTCTTCAAGCAATCTCTCTGCCTGTGTATTTTTTCCATGAGCCACAACCTAATTTTCTCAAGCACTATTATAAAGGCTTGTCTCTAGCCTCAACTATGCTGCCATTAAAACTTTCACACAAATTATTCAACAACATCTCACATTTAGGAAATGTACTAACGTGAGACCTAGACCAATTGACTATTGGTCTATCACACAACCACTTGTATGCATCTTCATCTACCCTACATAATTCATCTATTACTCCTCTAAAATCAATCTTTTAAAGCTAAACCCTTGAGCACTGTTTTGAAGTTGGTGTACAAGTGCCTTACACAAAACCTATAGGTTGCATTTGGATAAAGATTTTCAATTGCATCTAAAATTACCTGCAACAAAGGTATACAAATAATGACTACATCGAAGATATAAATGTAAACAAAGGTAAAAAAAATGAAGTCAATTACATCTAACCTTCTACTTGTCTGAGATAAATGTTCTGGCTTGTGAATTAACAATGTTCAGGTCTTATTTCACCAATTGAAGGAACCAATTCCAAGACTTTTTCTTTTCTTTCTCCACAACAACAAAGGCAAAGGGGTACATTTGGTTATTGGCGTCAATCCCCATAGCTGACAGTAAAATACCAGTTTCCCCCCCCCTTAAGATGACACCCATCCACACCAATTAAAGGTCTACATCCTTCAATCAAACCTCTCTTTAATGCACCAAAACAAAGGTATAATCTTTTGAATTTGACTTGGACACCCCCTATAGATTTGGTTTTAATAATACATGTGGTTCTTGGGTTGGTTCTCCTTAGTTCGTCACAATAACCCCAAAGAAGAGCATATTGCTCCTTATTAGTCCCATTGACATATGTCATTCCTTTAAGTTTTCCCCTATCCACCTGACTTCTATGCATTTTCAGAAAATTTTCCTTCTCAACTGTTTTCTTAAGTGATTTCGTTGGCCATGTTGGATTTGATCTATATGATATTATAGTTAAATCCACGAAATATGATAAAATTGACTTAAAAAATGTTAATTTATATACATATAATCAAAATCGAGTTAAATTTAATACAAACTGAAATTTTAATTTATTAACAAGCATATTGCCAAAATATTTTCTATTAAAAAAAGATCTACAAATATCATTTATAAAATATTATTATTTTTAATTAGTACAATCTATTACTAAATTATTAATTTAAAAGAATATATTAGGGTTGAGTTTCCTTAAGATATAAGAAAAAATTAGTTTTAAATTTTTGATTCAAGATATGTATAAGACATGTTAATTTATAATTAATTAAATAAATAAAATTAAAATTAATTATATTCAATATAAATGTGTTAAGCAGCGCCCTTGTTTT
>CM042199.1:23797551-23810217 GCA_023539305.1 Ilex asprella | reverse complement strand
AAAAAATGTTAATTTCTTTATCGTTGGATGAATGAATTTGAGACCGTAAGATATGTTCCAAGATCAGTCATAATCGTTGACTTATTGGGGGAGAATATTAAGGAAAAAATTGTAATTTCTTGACTACTGGATGAATGAATTTGAAACCGTAGGATCAGCTTGTTGAAGCCACTCTGATTTATATTATAGATTATGCACTTCAGGCATGATATAGTGATGCACATAATTTTGGTGATGTGCTTGGAAATATGCTATTGGTGCATCATCAACCTGCCAGTTAAACAACCACCGCGTTCCTACCGGTATGTCTTGTCCTCCACCAGAATGCTAAGGATATTATACTGATGCATGGTACAAAACCTAAATGATTCTCATGAATGGCTTGTCCTTCTGGGTTATTACAGTTGTTTAATTACTATATATAACTATATTGTCAATCTAACAACCACGACGTTCCTACCGGTATGACTTGTCCTCCACCGAAACGCTGAGGATGTTTAATTGGTATATATATATTACAGATGACTTATTGAGTAATTCAAGTATTCATCATGAATGACTTGTCCTTCAGGTTCACTTGGATTAGTCAATTGGTATATCTATAATCAGCCAACTTAAGAAGTTGTTGTGTTATGATATAATACTACCAGTTAGCCTAAGAAGTTGTTGGGTTATGGTTTATTATGTACGCATTTACAATCATAAGATCAATTGAATAATTCAACTATTTCTCATAAATGACTTGCCCTTCTGGCTTGCTTGGATTAATCAATTGTCGAATATATAACCGGCTAACCTAATAAATTGTTATGCTATGATTTAATACCACCAGCTAACCTAAGAAGTTGTTGTGTTATGGTTTATATACATCAGACCTTTCGGTTGACTTTTCAGTAAAATGGGAGTTAATTGCTTTAAGGTAGCATTTTCAGTATTTAACCAATATAAAGCTTATGGAATCCTTAAACTGAAGGGTATCTTTTATCTTTTATATTGTCCTTTACAAGCTTATTGCTGCACTTTATTTAATTTTCACTGCATTTACTTTATTTAATTAGAATAGTTATCAATCTAAGCTCACATCACAAGCTATCAAACGATATATTGCTTCAAACAACAACTTTACCATTTTTATTTATTTTATTGTTTAAATTACTGGAAACTCTTTGTGGAATCGATGCTTGGACTTAAAACCGAGCAAACTACAATTTGATCACTTATACTTGGGTGTATAGTATAATATAATATAATTCAGGCACACTAAAAAAAGTGCGAATCAGTTAAGATTGTTCTTAAATAAATAAAGTTTCCTTTATCACTTCTTGTGCTCTTAAATATTAATTGCATCTTTGCTTTTACTGATGGTCTTAATGAAATTTCAGGAAAAACTTTATTTATTTATTAATTGCATCCTGACGTAAGGAGTCCACTGTCGAGTATAGAGGGTTGATTGGGATGTCATCATTGGGTTCATTTTTATATGTCCTTTAAATTTAAATTGTATCATTCTATGTCATTTGTTTGAGATCATAGCATAGCATAAGTTCTTTAATAAATTATCATATTTACCAAATTTTCCTTACCAAATAATTGATCTTTTCTAATAAATAATATAAATATTAAACCTTAATCAGTATACATCTCCTCATGAGTTGGTCAGGGAAGTATTTGAACAAGTACGGGTTTTCGAAGTTAAAGTACTTCACATTCGCTATAAATCTCTGTCTAATCTCTGGGCTCCAGTGTGGTAGAATTTGTTTTATAGCAAGATAATTGCAAATGTCAGCATACCAAGGACAAACAGAATGAATGAAAAATAAATGCTTGTCAGGAAAAGAGTCTGGGATAGAAATATGCTCTTTGGCATCTTGAACTACAAGTCGGGACTTATGGTTTGCCACCACGTTCTCAACTCCCCTTTTGTCTTTAATTTTCAAGTTGAATTCTTGTAGGAGGCGGATCCACCTGATGAGTCTCGGTTTTGCATCTTGCTTAGACACAAGATACTTCAAAGCAAAGTGATCATTGTAGACTACAATAGGTGAACCAATGATGTAAGACCGAAATTTATCCAATGCAAATACTACAACTAGCAACTCTTTTCCGGTGGTAGTATAATTCATTTGTGCCTCTCATTTAGAGTCTTCCTAGTATAGTATATTACATATGGTATTTTGTCTTCCCGTTGACCAAGCAATCACTTGCTTTGCACATGAGCTCAAATGGTAAATCCCACTTGGGTGGTCGCATAATTGAAGGTGTAGTGAGCATGCTTTTGAGTTTTTTAAATGATGCCTCACAATTATTCGACCACACAAATGGGACATCTTTGGGAAGAAAATTAGTCAAGGGTCGTGTCAATGCACTAAAATCTTTTATAAAACGATGGTAAAAACTTGCATGGCCAAGAAACGACATGATGTCTTTGACAACTTTCAATGTGGGGAGGTTGGAAATTGCATCAACCTTGGATTTGTCGACTTCAATCCCTTTTGCCAAAACGATATGCCCGAGCACTACCCTTGTGTCACCATGAAGTGACACTTCTCCCAATTGAGAACCAAATTCTTCTCTTGCCATCTCTCAAGTACTCTCCAAGTTCTCCAAACAACCTTAAAAAAAGTCCCCAAATACGGAAAATTCATCCATGAAGTCATCCACAATTTTCTCCACCATGTCGCTGAAAATTCTCATCACACATCTTTGAAACATCCCCGGGGCATTAAACAACCCGAATGGCATTCGATGATATGCGAAGGTGCAGAAAAGACATGTGAATGTAGTTTTCTCTTGGTCTTCCAAAGCGATCTCAATTTGATTGTAGCCGAAATAGCCATCTAAGAAATAATAAAACAAGTGTCTGGCTACTCTCTCCAATACTTGGTCGAGGAATGGAAAAGGGAAGTGATTTTTTCTTGTGCACGAGTTGAGCTTCTGATAATTGATACACACTCTCCATCCGGTGACTATTTTAGTTAGAATCAACTCATTATCCTCATTTGCAACCATGGTGACCCCTGATTTCTTAGGCACTACTTGAGTGGGACTCCCATTTACTGTCGGCTACTGGAAAGATGATGCCCACATCAAGTAATTTGAGTACCTCATCCCTTACCACATCCTTTATGATAGGATTTAGCCTTCTTTGTGGTTTTCGGGATGACTTGGAGTCTTCTTTTACATAGATACAGTGTGTGCAAATGAGGAAGTTTATCCCCTTGATATCAGCAATCGTCCAACCAATTGCTCCCTAGTGAATCCTCAACACTTTCAATAAATTTTCTTCTTATTTCGACTCCAATGAAGAACTTATGACCATCGGAAAGGTATTGTGCTCCCCCAAGAATGAATATTTAAGGTTTGATGGCAAAGGCTTCAACTCCAAATTCTAACTTTGTATAGTGGATGAAAAATTCTCTCCTCATGATGTGGAAGCTTGTCAAATGTAGGGGTCCATTTTTCTACCCCTTGTAAACTTTTTGGCTCGTCTTGATCAACAATCTCCTCCTCCCCCAACTTCAAAGTGCTCAATAGCTCCAAGTGATCCTTCGATAAGGTGTCAATCCGTTCTTCATCATCACTCGGTTGCTTGCACAAGTTGAACACGTTGAGGTCCATTGTCATATTCCTGAAAACAAGCTTAATTAGTTCATTCCTGCAATTAATCACAGCATTAGAAGAAGCAAGGAATGGCCTACCTAGTATGACAAGAATTTATGAGCTAGGGTTAAAAACCGTATGAGTATCAAGTACAAGAAAATCAACAGGAAAATAGAAATTATCAACTTGAACTAACATATCCTCAACTATTTTCCTCGGTGTTCTAACGCTTCTATCCGCCAATTGAAGAGTGATTGGGGTTGGCTTCAACTCTTTAAGTTGGAGTTGTTGGTACACCCAGTAGGGTATGAGATTGACTCTTGCCCCTAAGTCAAGAAGTGCTTACTCCACCCAGCAATTTTCTATTGTGATAGCAATGGTTGGGCAGCTTGGGTCTTTGAACTTTGATAGTGTGTGGATCCTCAAGATTGAGCTTACTTGCTCGGTGAGGAATTTCTTCTTGTGTACATTCAACTTCCTCTTCTTGGTACATAAATCTTTCAAAATCTTTGCATGTGAAGGGATTTTCTTTATGGCATCGAGGAAAGAGATGTTGATTTTTACCTGCTTAAACATTTCAATAATGTTAGAATAGTTAGCCACCTTCACGAGTGGCTTCAAACATTGGGGAAAAGGGGCCAGAATGGGACATGCGTGCACATTAACATCAACATTTTTTTCTTTCTCACTCACCTCACCCCCCTTGGAGTCATCATCATTAGTCTCTTTATCTTTTTCCAATATGGCATTAGGTGAGACTTTTGGCAAAATAGTTTTGTCAAATTTTTAGCCACTTCGAAGGGCGGTGACCACTTTGAATTGCTCATAACTCTCTTTAATGGGCTCAGATGTCTCAATCGCATGTTGGCCCCTAGGGTTTTCTTAAGGTTGAGCAGGAAGTTTCCCTTTCTCTTGTTGGGATGACCATATGGCATTGGTTAATTTTGTGATTTGCCTCAGAATGTCATTAAAAGCGGTGGCAATTTGATTGTTGATTGTGGTTTGGCTTTGGATGAATTGGTGCACCTCATCCTAAAAAATTCTTTTATGAGGTGGTTGGTAGGTGGGTGGGTTGGATGGTCCTTGTGACGCCCCAAAGTTCAGAGGTCCGTTATTAACCGTAGATAACCCATTAACTTGCAAAAATACCCTTGCTTGCCACACGTCCCGACATTATGTCAATCATATCCCCTTAACCGGGATTATAACGCACACGTATAACCCGAGTTTCTTTAATCATTTAATCCAATCGAGGTCCAATGTGCCTCAATCTACTCATTTAATGACCATTTATATCATTGGGACTAAAGGAATCAAAGTCCAAAAGCATCTAAAAAGAATTTTAAAATTTCTAATTTTTCAAAAGCGTACCAGTACGCATACCCTACTAGACAACGCGCGTACCGATACGATTTGTCCAGATTTGCCCGTTTGACCTGTTTTTCATTTTCAATCCATTTCAAACCTTTCCAAAACCAACCCAAACTTGTACATCATGTATTTTTACATCGAACATGATTAAAACAAGTTCTATTACAATCATTCCATAGATTTACATGTCAAAAACTATGTTTTCACAAAAAAATTACAAAAACCAAGGTCAAAGACCACAAGTTGGTCTCTCTTCATCCTTGTATCCTCGAATGAGATCCTTCCACTAGCGTATATCCCACACCTAAAAATTTTTCTCATATAGGGTGAGCTATGCTCAATAGAGTATCTCCTACAAAGGCTACTTCCATTTATATGCATGTGGAATGTACACATGTAAAAATCAACAACATTTCTTCATTTCAAACATGAATATGTAATTCAATTTTGAAACTCTACCATGTTATGCCATGATATGAGATAAGAGTCACTCATGCAACTCAACCCGAGCCCTAACCGGCTTCCACAACACAATGTGATGCAAGTGTGTAAAACTTTCATCATAGATGAATTACATCCAATGCTTGTTTGAAATAAAAACATGTGTTTATAAAAATCAAGCATTGTTGGATGTTGCACATCCAAGAGTATGTTCATAAAATAAAATCTTGTGTCTTTGTTGGGCAATGGATTTTGGAATTGCACTGCCAACTCCGTATGCCTAATTCACTTTTTTGGACATGCACCGACGGAAGTGAACAAACCAATATCGGGTCTTGCACCCGAGGGATCATCTAGCCCTTTTTGCTATACTCAACACAAGTTTTTTTCCATGCATGCAACCATGTGACTCTGTTGAACCTTGGTCCAACGGTAACGATTCTACATTTCAACCATCAAGTATGGTGTTTGATCAACAATGCACTCACACACCTACACTCATGACTCATGCCCATGAATGTGATGCCAATGCTATGCCCAAATTGTAATGCATGCCAAGTGAGCAATTTCTATATATCAACATATACCAGGGCAATTTATATCATATGCATATAATTTTCATGAACTATCACCATGCTAACATATCATAAAACATATGTCAACAATAATGCCTAAGCATGTTACTTCAATTGCATCAAAACAAAAATTTCAATCACTCAAGGCATTTCATCAAACACCTTCAAGACACTAAACATGTTAAACACATATCATGCCCCAAAATATCACCAAGTTACAAGAACATACAAGTAATTTTCCTCCATCAAATTCAAGCTAGAATTCAACATAAATCATATTAATACCAACTTCCTCATTTCCATGACCATAGATATGTCTTAGGTCAATTTTAATATTAAACCATTTGTCTATCAACACCAAAGGGTGGAATAAAACCAAAGTAGGAAGAACCCTACCTCTTGAAATGTAAATCAAATGGTAGAACTTCCAAAAACACCTCCCAAGCCCCAAAACTCTTGATTTTTCCAAAGTATCCTCATGGATCTTCAGTGAAATCCCTCGTTCTTGGTATGGCTGGATAGCCCTAGTCGAGGAGATCGACTTTAATTCTTAGCTCGACGGATTCTGACTAATGGAACTGCGAGAATCGAAGAAAGAAATTTTATTTTCTCTCTTTTCTTTCCCTCTTTCTCTCCAACGTTGAAACCAACTGATTTGAAGAGATATTTCTGCTGAAATATCTAATATTTTGCCCTATTTATAATTTCCAAGGTTTGGCTCAGATCATGCCACACGCCCCTCACTTATCCGAGTTTATTTTCGCCTCGAAACGATTTATTTCATCCCGGTTTAAGTTCAAATTAATTTTATTTAGAATTTAATTCAATTATACAAAAATTTTATATTTTCTATTTTGGGGACCTTTGTGAGGTCATTCACCACCTCAGTCGTCTCGTAAAACGTAAAAAAATTGACTATCTCAGAATTTGCTAAAATTAGTTTGGGTGACTAGATTTTGCGATACGAATATAATGGCGAAGTCCGTTGCATCATACGAGCTTTAGAGAAACACGTATTTTAATTCCACGTTATAGTGAAAAAATGATCATTTTGCCATTTTTCAGAAAAATTTCAAATTTACCCAAATTTTGCAGTCCTTGTTGACCAAAACTTTGTGGAGGCAGGTTTTGTGAAAACCCTTATGGATTGGACTGGGGGTATTAGGAGCTAGACGAAGGACCTTGACCATGGTTGATTAACCCTAAGTAGTATGTAAATTGAAATAACTAAATAATTAATTTTGTAAGATACAATAGTTAAAAATTATGAATTAGGGTTTGTGCATAAACTAGGGTTTTACGAGTGCTATGTCTGAGAAATTACAAGGCAAGCTGTCAAAACTTGGAATAAGAGCAAGGGCTAAAGTGCAAATCAACCATGGAATAGCCAGCACACGACAAGTGGAGAATCCAGCTAAGCACCACCGTCCAGACGGTGATGGTGGCATCCAGACGGTCCTTCTTGGCAGTTTGAGCTCATCCTCCACCTCATGCTTCCAAGTGCCTATAAATAGGCCTCTTCTTCTTCATTCTTCACACGGTCGGGCAGAGAGAGGGAGTTTTAAAGAAAAATCCAAAGAGAGAAAAAGAGATGGTCATAAAACAATTCAAGATCCGGTCCATCCTACTCTCAAGCCTAGACTCTGTATTTCTACATTTATGTTTATGCTTTCTATTCGGATAATTGAATTGTCGCCACTTTTTTTGTCTTAATTGATAGTAAAGGTGGTTGTATTTCAATTGTTCCTTGTGAAATAAGCGTCAACATTTTATTTACTGTTGTGATGAAAACTGCCAGCACTCCTCGCTAGTCTGTAGTAATGGAGTGTGAGTAGTTACTTATACCCTTCAGTGAAGGGTGAACATATGTATAGTAGTGGTTTGATTATGGAAATACTTATGGTTTATTCATATATATATATATATATATACTATACGCTTCATGCATGATACAACGATGTACGTAATTTCGGTGATATGCTTGGAATTATGTCGTCAATGCATCATCAACCTGCCAGTTAAATATCTATGGTGTTCCTATCGGTATGGCTTGACCTCCACCGGAGCATTGAGGATGTTTTACTGATGCATGGTACAAAACCTAAATGATCCTCATGAACGGTTGGTCCTTCTAGATTATTAGGGTTGTTTAACTTATATACATAATAATATTCCTAATTGAATATCTACGGTTCCATCGGTATGTCTTGACCTCCAAAGGCACTGAGGATGTTTACTTGGTATATATATATTACAGATGACCTATTGAGAAATTCAAGCATTCCTCATGAATGGCTTGTCCTTCTAGTTTACTCGGATTAATCAATTTGTACATCTATAACCAGCTAACCTAAGAAGTTGTTGTGTTATGACTTAATACCGCCAGTTAACCTAAGATGTTGTTGTGTTATGGTTTACTACTACCACCAGTTAACTTAAGAAGTTGATGAGTTATTGGGTATATACATCAAACCTACCGGTTGACTCTCTAGTGACCTGAAAGTTAATTGTGGTAAGGTGACATTTTCAGTACTTAACCAATATAAGGCATATGGGATCCTTAAACTGAACGGTATCTTTTATATTCTTTTTGCTAACACGCTTACCTAATTTAATTAAACTAGTTATCAATCTAAGCTCACATCATGGGATCCTTAAACTGAATGGTATCTTTTATATTCTTTTTGCTAACACGCTTACCTACTTTAATTAAACTAGTTATCAATCTAAGCTCACATCACAAGCTATCAAATGTTATACTGCTTTAAACAACAATTTTACTATTTTTATTCTAAACTTGGACTTAAACTGAGAAAACTACAATTCGACCACTTTAACTTGGGTGTATAATATATTTTAGATCACAAAATAGTGCAAATCAATGGTATTGATTTTGTTTGGGAGCCATAGGAGGTGAATATGAACTAGACCCGTGAGGAGTGGGATTCTCATTCTTCCAACTAAAGTTTGGGTGATTACTCCAACCCGGATTGTATGCATTAGAGTGTGGAGAGAATGATTGCCTACTTTGATTGATGGCATTGACTTGCTCATGGTACACTTCTTTAAGTGCTAGAATGTTAGGGCACTCTGATATGGAATGCTCAATACTCTCAAAAATAGAGAAAAACTCCTCGGTCTTGGAAATTTTGGACACCTCATGTCTGTTATTGACCTCAAGACTCTCCACTTTTTGAGATAATTTGCTGATTTTGGAAAGCAAGTCTTCCCGATCCCTTAAATCGTACATTCATTCCCCGCTTGGTTGATTACTACCTGGAGAATACCTCGGTACATTGATGGGATCCATGATATCGCAAGATTGTGCATTTTATGCCAATGTATTGAACTATTCTAGGGCCTCATCAGGATCCTTGTTTAAAAACACCCCATTGCACATCGTGTCTATGAATTGTCGATGGTCCGATGCAATCCCTTCGTACAAGAAACTCACTAATTGTCATGGTTCAAAACCATGATATGGAAAGGATTTTAGTAATTCCTTGTAGCGATCCCAACATTGATAAAATTGCTCATTGGGCTTTTCGAAAAAAAATTGGATTTGCTTTTTAAGGGCGGTGGTCTAGGGCACCGGAAATAATTTGTTCAAAAACTCGAAAAGCATTTGTGTCCAAGTGCTTATTGATCAAGGCTTCAAGGAATTCAACCATGTTTTGGTTTTGTCTTTAAGAGAAAAGGGGAACAATTTCATGCGAGCTATGTCTTCCATGGCATGATTAGTGAGGAAGGTTGCAACTATTTTCTCAAACTCCTTAATGTGCAAATAAGGATTCTCCCTTTTAATTCCATGGAATTGAGGAAGTAGTTGTAACATTCCTAGTTTAACTAGGAAGGCATGAGCTTGGACCGGTAAAAGAATGCATGAGGGAATGGGGCTACGAGTGGGTTGGAGATAATCCCGCATTGACCTCGCCAGATGATCAATTGGGATATTGTTTCCTTCATTCCTAGGAGGGAAAAATGCATTTGGGGGTTTGGTATTCTAGTTTTTTTGCATTTCCCCACCCCCTTGGAACATTAGCCTCCTCATCCTCGAAGTTATCACCGACATCCTTGGGTGGGTCTTGGTCAAGATTCATATTAAGTTCTTGGGGTCGTCTAACCAATATATTTTGGGCGTCCCCTCCCCATATACAAAAAAAAAATATCTACAACTAAAATGAAAAGTAAACAAAAGTATATACAAGAAGCAACATACCTCGGCCCATGATGAGAATCACGGGATTTACCTCTGTTGTTCGAAATCACCTTCTAATTCAATGCTTTTCCTTCGCCGACAATGGAGCCAAAAATACTTGATCGCTTTCACCCTAAAGTTCGGATGACTATACGGACCTCACCGTTAGATTTGTCTCGTGAAATCTAGTTATTCTCTCAATTTTTATCGAATTCTAAGACAGTCAAATTTTTTGTATTTCACGAGGTGACTGGGTGTCGGCTGACCTAAAAAACGAACCTGGGACTTTAATTTTGAAAAGTGGAAAATAATTTAATAAAGTTGATATAAAAATATTTTGAACTTGAATCAGGTCAAAATTTAATCGTTTCGGGACGATATCAGACCCGATAAAGGAAGACGTATAATGCAACGTGAACCAAGCATCCTAGGGGTATAAATAGGGGAGAAAATCTTATTTTCTCCCTATTCTCAATAGGGTTTAACGTTGGAAGAAGAAAAGAGGGAAAGAATGAGAAAAATCAAGATCTCCAACTTCTCTCTGCAATCTATGGAGTTTCATTGGCCGAATCAACTCGAGACAAGAGTCAAAGTACATCTACGCGACCATACCAAAATGGACAGATTTCACCGAAGATTCAAAAAATAAATTATAGGGAAATCAAAGTTTGATCTTTGTTGGTGTTCTTGAAGGTTCTACAATCTCATTTTACGGTTTAAGAGGTATGGTTTTCATCCTAACTCGGTTTATTTTCAACCTAGGGTTGTTATATGGAATGGTTAGGGTGTTAGAGATGCAATCTCATATTTAGCACTTACCTTTGATAGTTGAAATGTGAAAAATGAATATAGAAATAGGTAAAATCAATTCTAACTTGAATTGGATATGTATAAATTATTTGATGTGGTTTCTTGAGTTATGTGATGAAATTGGGTATTTTATGTAATTACATGATTTGGTGTCTTAAAGGTGCTTGATTATATGCCTATGTGGATTAAGTGTGTTAGTTACATTGATTATGTTGTAACATGCTTGGAAATTGTTGTTGGAAAATATTTATATGTGCATGAGATATATTGACATTGAAGCAATTGATGGTGGTTGTATGATATTGATGTAATTGACCATGTAGTATGATGATTGATGATTAAAATTGTTCATATTGTGCTTATGACATATTGAACATGGTTGACAATTGCAATTGTACATATACGTTTACGTAAGCATGGAAAACATTGTATTCGTGGACATTTGACATGAGTATGGTTGTGTGTGCATATTTTGAACCAAACACCATTCTTGGTAATTGATAAGTGGGCTCAGTATAGTCAAACCAAGGTTCGACAAAGTCGCACAGTTGCATGAAAAACTTGTGCCGGGTACAACAAGTAGGGCTAGATTCTTCCTTGGGTGCAAAACTTGGTTACTTGGTTATATGCTTTTCGGTGGTGCAATTCCAAAAAAGTGTAAGGGTGTGCGAAACCGGCAGTGAGACTCTAAAGATTTGAATACCCAACCAACACACATGGTTTATTTTAAATGGTCATTGGATGTGTAACATCAATGACGAGGGCTTGGAATGCCCGGTTTCATACTCATGGCATTGCATGTGTTGAGGGAGCCGATAAAGGCTCGAGTTGAGTTGCATGAGTGAGTGTCATCTCATAACATGGCATGGCATAGAGGATCCACTATGAATTGTATATTCTTGATTGGAATGGTTGTTGCTTGTTAAATATTGCATGTAAACATTTCATATGCATCTAGACTAGAGAGCCGCCTCTTTAGGAGATATCCTATTGAGCGTGGCTCACCATTTATTGCAAAACATTTCAGGTTTGGGATATACATCGGTGGACGGCTCGCATTTGGGGCCTCAAGGATGAAGAAAAGTCGACTTGTGATTTTTAAATCACGTTTTGTAAAACTATTGTAAAAATTTAGTTTTTGGCATGTAATTATAAGAAAATGACTACATTGGACTTGTAGAAACCATGTTGTATGCAGTATTTCATATTATGGGAGTTTGGGTTGGTGTGGTACATGTTTGGAATGGATTAGAAATCGAAAACGGATGAAAAAAGAGGAAAATTGGACACAACTACTGTTGGTGTTCGAACATCATTACACGTTCAAACTTAGGAAGCTTATAATACTTGAGGCTCTACAGAGAACCAAAGTACTGAGATCAACCTTAGTTCGAACACCATTCCACGTTTGAACCCCACTTTCACTTTCAAACGTCATTCCATGTGCAAATGTGAGGAGCTTACAATACTTTTGCATCTTTGTAGAGAATCAAAGTACATGGTGCAACCTTCGTTCGAATGCCATTCCACGTTCGAGCAGGTAGATTTTGTTAAAATCTCATTTTTTTTTTGAAATGTTTTGCAAAGCCCTTGGCTTTTGGGTTCTCTTGTTCAAATGATATAAATGGATATTAAATGAGGATAAATTGATGTATATTGGGCCTCGGATGG
>CM042199.1:23772597-23786151 GCA_023539305.1 Ilex asprella | reverse complement strand
GTCCAAGATTGAAGCGGTTTTGAAATGGGATCGACCCAAGAATGTGACCGAGGTTCGAAGCTTCTTGGGACTAGCCGATTATTATAGGAGGTTTGTAGAGGGATTCTCTCGTATATCTATGCCGTTGACACGACTTACTCGAAAGGGGGAAAAGTTTGAGTGGAATGAAGATTGTGAGCAATCTTTTGAGATTTTGAAGAGAAGGTTAACTACGGCACCTGTTCTCATTATACCTACGAGTGGTGAGGGCTATGATGTTTATACAGATGCTTCATTACGGGGACTTGGGTGTGTGTTGATGCAACATGGGAAGGTCATTGCTTATGGTTCAAGGCAGTTGAAGACCCATGAGCAAAATTATCCCACTCATGATTTGGAACTTGCCGCTGTTGTATTTGCCCTCAAATTATGGCGTTGTTACTTGTATGGAGAACGGTTTCAAGTATACTTTGATCACAAGAGTTTGAAGTACATCTTCACACAAAAGGATCTGAATGTTCGCCAACGACGCTGGATGGAGTATCTAGAAGATTATGACTTTACCCTTAACTATCATCCTGGAAAGGCCAATGTGGTTGCAGATGCTTTGAGTAGAAAGTCGCGTGGTGAAGTTAGTGGTATGTTGGCAAGTAAATGGAAGATGATGGATGCACTTGGAGACTATGATCTATGGGTTGGAGGAGATCGATCCCGACCTTGCTTGTTTAACCTTGTGGCTCAACCTACCCTCCAACGTAGGGTTGTTGAGTTGCAATGTTTGGATCCTTACTTAGAGTCGATTCGAGCCCAATTGGAAAATGGGGAAGTAGTTGAAGGTTGGACTTTGAGGAATGGAGAATTGAGATATGGAAAAAAGCTATGTGTACCAGATGATTCATCCCTAAAGGAGGAGATTCTTGGAGAGTGTCATCGCTCTAAGTTTGCTATCCACCTCGGTGGCACAAAAATGTATAGAGACATGAAACGTCAATATTGGTGGAAGGGAATGAAGAAGGATGTGGCAAGGTTCATAGCACGATGTACAGTGTGTCAGCAAGTGAAGGTGGAGCATCAAAAACCCGGAGGATTACTACAATCTTTACCTATCCCAGAGTGGAAGTGGGATCACATCACCATGGATTTCGTGACTAGTTTTCCGCGGACTTCACGAGGGCATAATGCCGTATGGGTTATTGTAGATAGACTCACCAAGTCCGTTCATTTCTTGAGTATGAAGACCACTGACACTTTAGAGACCTTGAGCAAGCTTTATATTCGGGAGATTGTTAGATTGCATGGAGTTCCACTCTCTATTGTGTCGGATCGTGATTCTCGTTTTGTGGCACAATTTTGGCAAAATCTACAACGAGCTATGGGGACAGAGTTACACTTTAGCACTGCCTTTCATCCTCAAACGGATGGCCAATCTGAGAGGGTGATACAAATTTTGGAGGACATGTTACGAGCTTGTGTGTTGGACTTCAAGGAAAGTTGGAGTGATCATTTGCCATTGGTGGAATTTGCATATAACAATAGTTTTCAATCCAGCATTGGCATGGCACCTTATGAAGCATTATATGGGAGACCTTGTAGATCGCCTTTGTGTTGGATGGAAGTGGGGGAGAGTAGTTTATATGGTCCGGAGATTGTGAGGGAGACTACTGAAAAGATACAATTAATTCAGAAACGATTACGCACAGCTCAAAGCCGACAGAAGAGTTATGCGGATAGGAGGAGGAGGCCATTGGAGTTTAAAAATGGTGACTATGTATGTGTTCTTGAAGGTGTCACCCCGGAAAGGAGTACTTCGTTTTGGAAAAAAGGGGAAGTTGGCTCCAAGGTACATTGGGCCTTTTGAGATAGTGAAACGAGTAGGGACGGTGGCATACAAGCTTGCTTTACCACCTCAGCTTTCGGGAGTTCATGACGTGTTCCATGTTTCCATGCTACGGAAATGTGAGCCCAACACATCGCATATTCTTGATTGGCAAGACATCCAAATACAAGAGGATGTGAGCTACAATGAAGCACCAATGCAAATTCTTGATAGGAGAGAACAAGTTCTACGCAACAAAGTTATACCTCTTGTGAAGGTGTTATGGCAACACCATGGTGTCGAATAAGCTACTTGGGAATTGGAGACCGATATGCAAGCACAATATCCACATCTTTTCGACCTTGGAGGTTAGTAACAAGTTTCGGGGACGAAACTTATTTTAACGGGGGTGGATTGTGAGATCCCATGTGTTATATAAATATAAATGATATTAACTTGCTAGTATTTTTAAAATAATTAAAATGATGAGTGAAACTTCTAATCGTTGTTGAATGAATAGTCACGTAAGTTTGAAATATGAACGTATTCATTTTTGGGGTCAAATTTAATTTTTGGGAGGTGTTTAAGGTTGATAAGGATAACTAGGTAAATATATTAATTTTCTTTGGTCAAAATAATATTACCATTGAATCCGGGAGGTCCGAAAAACTTGAAATAACCGTTTAACACATATAGTGGTTCGGAGGGATAAAATAGTAATTTTAGTGTTTCGGGTGTAAATTAACTTTAGTTTTGAGATAAATCATAAAATTAAATGTTTTTAGGTTAAAATAACATTAAAAATGAATCCAGAACATCGAAAAACCTTAAGGTAGTCATATGAATCAAATTGGAGTTTTTAGTGGCAAAACCATAATTTTAGAAAAAATCCAAATCAGCCATGAACAGTAAAAAACGGGACTGCTGGGTTTAAACCCAGATTTCAGCCCCTTTTCTTCCATTTTTGCTCACATCTCTCACCCAAAAATCCTTCATCCATCCTAGAACTAGAGAGAGAAAGGGAGAAGAAGATAGAAGACGGGCTATAGGGCTTGATCTTGGCTTGAGGATCTTGGAAAGTAAGCTTGGAATTTTGATTTATAGGTGGGGTTTTCCTCTCTCTTGCATTTACAATGTGCATCTCATCTATTTTCTTTAGTTAAAGTCTATTATGTGTTTGATGGCAAAATACTTGTTGTATTCCTTGATTTAATGTTGAATATGCCATGGATTGTGAACTTACATGCATAAAAATGATTTTTGTGTTATGGGTTTGAAAACTTAGTTTGATTTTAGCTATGGGTATTTGAATAAACCTATGATTTGTGGGTTTTGAAGTATGTTATGATATTATACATAATATATATTACATATTCTCTTGGAAATAAAAATAATTTTGTTGTGGGTTTGAAACCCTAGTTTAATTTTAGTGATGGATATTTAATTAAACCTATGATTTGGGGGTTTTGAAGTGTGCTACGATCTTGTACATAATACATATCACTTATTTTCTTGGAATTTGTTGTGTTGCTTTGAAAATGCAAATTTTGAGATTTGAGTATACTATATGTTTTGATAAAATGTCAAAGTTATGACATGAGTTTTCAAAAGGATTTATGGCTATAGAAAATAATTATTTTTAAAAAATGTATGCTCGATATTGACAGGCAAAGGGTTAGTAGACGATTGGGACCTATTGAGTCGGTTGCCAAGGCGGCTACTAGTCCTAAGGGGGATTGGTTATGGTGGTGGTTTTCGGTGATGGCCTATGTGGCGTCACAAGTTGTGCCCTACACATCCCCCTTGAAAAGCAAGAAGGGCAATGAGACCCTAGGGTCCAAGACCCAAAAGTTTTCCCGGGGATGGTTCATGCGTGAACCGGTGTGATTGGTGATATTGTCCATATGCGAGGCATGCATGATATTTGCTATGATGGTTTGACTTTAAATATATAAACCTTTAATTTATACCTTGTTATTTCTAATGTTGAGGTGTTGGGAGATTTGATAAATGTTTTATTTATTATCTTGTACTTGTATTTAATGATAGAAAACTTTCATTATTTATTCATATAGTTTGTGGAATGTTGGTATTTAAAACTTTGTGAATGCTTGGAAAAAGGATTATCCTACTGAGCGTGTGGTTGCTCATCCCTTACTAATATTTTCAGAGACTAGCATGCATCATGGGGCATAGGCGATGGAATGCTTGTGGGAGCTTGCACTAGAAAGAATATCTTTCAGAGCTTTTTGTATATACCCTTAGAATTTATGTAAATGTTAGCACTCAAACGTTAGGTTAGAAAAAGTTGTCTTGAAGCTTTTGCGGTGTACACTTGATCATCCCATAGAGGGCTTATTATTTTGGGTATTGTAATATAAAGTTAAGACTTTGTGTACTAAGTTGTGGTATATATATTGGTGTTGGATGTATCCGGGTTTGAGAGGACTTCGTGGGCCTCTAATTGCCACCCTGAATTTAGTTGGATTATATTTTTTGATGGAGGCATGTTGTGGATGATTAGTTAGTTTAAATTATGTGTGCTCTCACAGGGATGCTCTTACTAACTAGTTGGAAGCCCAATTTTTAAAGGAAACTCTGCCGAATTTTTTTTTTTAAAAAAATATGATTTATTTTAAACTAAAGAGATACTTTCTTAGTTGTTGTTTTTTTCAACATACCGGCATGTGTTTTTTTTTTTGTATTAATAAAGTAATTTTTTTTTATCACGCTTTTGTAAAATTTGGGGCGTGACACAATTGTACACTTGCCAATCTAACATATCTTCTCAAAATTTTCAATCCTATGAGAATTCTTATCTTGTGGCTAGTTTTGATTTATGAATTGGTGGATGATAATTTATTTCATAGTACGTAGCGAACTACTTGAGTAATGACTGCAATAGTGAAGGTGAGGAGTATCATGAGAAATTGCAAATGGATGTGCAACCGAAGAGTTGATTCTTGAATATTGACTTTTGTGGGAGTGTGTAGTTTTGAATTGAAATTACTGTTAGATTTCAAAGACTGTGAATTCCTCTTGGGTAGTGAGAGACAAAATTATTAAGAATGTTGTATCAATTTCAGGAATTGAGATAAATCTTACCATAATGTCATTACTAAATTTTGTGTTTTAACATGATATTAGTATAGGAAAGATGAGTAACCCTATTAGTGGAATTACATTTGAATTGTTTTGATATGCTTATGGATAAGCTACATATAAGAAACAAACATGAGATTTATTGAAAGGAATGGTGAAATTCAAAAGAAATGTGATATTTGATAAGTAGACAATTAAATATTATGATCTAGTAGTTATGCATTATAAGAAATTAGTTGTAACAATCATATACAATTATTGAGAATAAAGGTGATAACTGAATTCTAATGAATGAAGATAATCTTTGGGACTTTTAAGTAACTGCAATGATGTTATAAGTGGAAGGGATGGATTTAAAATTTAGAATATGATATGCTATAACGATCTTGGATTTGATGTTTAAGGGATTAATATGCATTGAGACCCTGTTGTCAATTAGAATTAGATAGACTATCTTGACAATTAAGTTTTGAAGACGAAACTTTCTTTTAGAAGTGTGGATTTTAAGACCCTGTATTAAAATTCAAGAAGGATAATATTATCATAAGATGAATAAAATGATGGTAGAAATTTAAAATTATTGTTGAAATATTGATTATACAGTTTGAGTATTGCCCGTATTTACATTCGGGGTAAAGTGAGTTTTGGAGATGTTTAAGTTTGAGAAGGGTAGTTAAGTAATTTTATAAATATTTTTAGGTGAAAATAGGATTTCCATTGAATTAGAAAGGTCAAAAAACTTTGGAAGAGTTTATATGAGTTGTATTATAAGTTTAAATGTATTCTAGAGTTAAAAAATATTTTGGAGAGGATTTGGGTAGAAAGAAATTTGACATAATCTTAGTATTTTGGCTATAAATTTTTATCATATTTTCCCAAAATTTTTACAGTAGAAACTAGACTTCAAAGTCTACAAAAGTATATTTCAAAAAATTTTGTGAATTGACCTCTAACTAGGCCAAAACTTCCTTGGCAGTCCATTCGAACGCAAATAGATCCGTTCGAATTACAGTTACTTGCAGTACTTTGGCGTCTAAAAAAAAGTCTGACGAAAAATCAAATTATTGTGAGCAAACAACATTCGAATACCCAATACTACATTTGATCGCCATAGAGATAGGTCGAACGTCAAGCTTCTAGTTCGAACGTATTGTCGCAATTTTAAATATCAGGTCTAAACCAACTAGACTATTTTCTCATCCTATAAATACCTAAGGACACCTCCCCTAACCCTATTTCATCAGTTCTTAACCCTAGAGAACCTTAGAGAGCAAGAAAGAAGAAGAGAAACACAAGATTGTAGTGGAATTCTCACGTTGGAACGAATCAAACACGCTAGGTTTACACACAAACTACGGAGTCTAGGTAGGGAATTCTTCTTGAGTTCTTTCATTGAGACTTAGGGTATTATATATGTAAGTTTTCAATCTTCTTAACAGTTATATGATAAATACTTATGAGTTCTTGGTTTCTTTATCATTGAAAAGTAGTTTTGAACCAAATAATGTTTAGATTCAAGGAATACTTGTTCTAGAATTTCTAAAACCCTAGTTTGCTAGATACATGTTTGATTGTGAAAAATACATGGATTCTTGATTTCTAAATTTCTATTCTTGATTAAATCATATTTTCATCCAATACTTGTTTTGTTCCCAATAAATTATGATTTTTGGCAAAACCCTAGAATTTTGATATCGCAATTGTGAAGGTTTTTTTTGATATGATCTCTTACATATTTTAATTCCTTTATTACTTTAGTATATTGAGAATTCTACAATTGTAATACTTGAATTGTTAATGAAAATTGTGATTGGTTAAGATTATGGTTGCAGAAAAAATTGTGGTTTCATCTCTTGTATGGTTTGGGTGTGACGAACTTGAATTGCCTTTGAAAGTTGTCGTAGAGTGTTAGAGGTTGGTCTAGTGATGAGCACGAAATATTGCATATTTGACGGTCACATTTGATACTTTTTAACTTAAATTTGCATTTAATTACTTAGAAATAGTCAAAGTTTTGAATAAAGTGGAAATTTTGATGTTGTAGGTAATTATAGTGTAAATGATAGCTTTTGGAACCCTGTAACTAAGTGTGAATGGGTGGTGAAGAAATGGTCACATTAAATGAGGATTGGGAGGCTTGCAAGGTGAAAAAACCAAGAAAAATGGATTTTGGATGAAAACTTTCTGGAAGGTTTGGCCATAAACCTTTCGAAAGGTTTAACCCACTGGCTTCCCGTTATTGGCAAAGTACCTCTATTTTTCCCATTTTTTACCATGATCCACTTCAAATCTGAAACAGTGCAAAAATATAAAAGTTGTAGATTTGGATGTCTTATGTACTGTGTCAAACTTTCAACTCAATCTAATGGTTGGATCAAAAGTTATGGCAATTCTAGAAAAATTGGTCATGATTTGTCACCTTTCGGAAGGTTTAGCCTACTGGAATGAACTTTTCAGAAGATTTGCATCAACCTTTCGAAAGGTTTTTCCCAGAACGTCTGCAACTCATGCTCCACTTACTTGAGGGTCCCACCATTGATTCTCCCACTTATCCCCTATAAACCCCACATGTAATAGAACTTGTACCAACTATATTTTATGTATAAATGTATGTTGTAAAAGTTTGGGTTGGCTTTGGAAGGGTTTGAAATAGATTGTAAATGAAAAATAGGCCAAATAGACAAAATTAGGCAAACTGTACCGGTACACCGAGGTCCAGTAGGCAATGCGTACTGGTACACTTTGTAAAATTTTGAAATTTTAACACTCGTTTGCTAAGCTTTTGGGCTGGACATTTCATCCTTAAAATGTTGTAAATGGACAATAATAGAGTACACATGGTGGTATGTTGGGCCTTGAATGGATCAATCGATTAAAGATATACTTAGACCTCACAATTTAAAATCCTGGTAAACATTTACTTGGGTATTAGGATAAATCATAAAACTAAATATTTTTAGGTTAAAATAACATTAAAAATGAATTCGGATTGTCGAAAAACCTTCGGGTTTCTCTTCTTATTTTCTCTCATTGCTTTCACTCCACTCTCACACCACACCTCTAAGAACCCTAAAGTAAGAGTAAGGGAGAAAGCAAAGGAAAGAAGGAGGGCTCTAAAGCTTGGGTTACACTTAGAACTTTGGATTCAAGGTAGGGATTTTCTTCCATTCTTATTCATTGAGGTTAGGGTTTATTTATATGTATTCCTTTGCTCCCAAATCCTATATATATATATGCTATGAAATGTTTGTTTCTTGCTATTCACTCAAAGGTTACAATGGTTTCACCAAAACTATGGTTGAAAAACCATTAAACTTCATTTCCTTGTCTCAAACCCTAGATTACAAGAGGAATAGACTTTTCTCTTGATTCTTCCTTTGTTCTTGATTTCAAAACCTTAGTGCTTTATATTTAACAACAAAAATGGTATTTTTAGATGGTCTCTTGCTTACTTTTCTTGAATTCATGGAGAGAAGTTTCAAGTATTTTTTGATCATAAGAGCCTCAATATATTCACCAAGAGAGACTTGAATCTTCGGCAAAGAAGGTGGACTAAGTATCTAGAAGATTACGATTTTACACTCAACTACCATCTGGGGAAGGTGATTGTGGTAGCAGATGTGCTGAGCCGAAAATCTCAGGGTGAAATAAATGGTCTTACGGCTAATAGGTGGAAGATGATTTATTTTTTAGAGGAATTTGATCTATTGGTTGATATGCATGAGGACCAACCATGCTTATTTAATCTTGTAGCTCAACCAATCCTTCGACAAATGATTTTCGAGTTACAATAATTAGATACCGAGTTGAAAGCTATCCAGGGTAGATTGGAGAGAAATGAGATTATTGAGAATTGGTCGATAAATGAGAATGAGTTACGATTTTGTGGAAGACTATGTGTACCCAACAATGACCAAGTAAAGGAAAAAGTGTTGGGTGAGTGTCACCATTCAAAATTTTTCATACATCCGGGTAGTACTAAGATGTATAGGGACATAAAGCGTCAATATTGGTGGAAAAGGATGAAACGAGACGTGGCTAAGTACGTTGCAAAGTGTACGGTGTGTCAGCAGGTGAAGATTAAGCATAAAATACCAGGAGGATTACTATAATCCTTGTCTATTCTAGAGTAGAAGTGGGATCACATCATCATGGATTTCGTGTCGGGCTTTTCACGGACTTCACGAGGGCATAATGTCGTATACGTCATTGTCGATCGATTCACCAAGTCCACTCATTTCTTGAATGTGAAGACCACTAACACTTTGGAGACCTTGAGCAGGTTGTATATTCACGAGATCGTTAGATTGCATGGAGTCCCGCTCTCTATTGTGTCGGATCGTGATTCTTGTTTTGTGGTACAATTTTGGCAAAGTCTACAATGAGCTATGGGGACAGAGTTTCACTTTAGTATCGCCTTTCATCCTCAAACGGATGGTCAATCTGAGAGGGTGATACAAATTTTGGAAGACATATTACAAGCTTGCGTGTTGGACTTCTAGGGACGTTGGAGCGATCATTTGTTGTTGGTGGAATTTGCATACAATAACAACTATTAGACAATTATCAGAATGGCTCCTCATGAGGCATTGTATGGAATACCATGTAGGTCCTCGACGTGTTGGTTAGAAGCGAGCGAGAGTAGCTTGTTTGGGCCGGAAATTATTTGGGAGACTACAGAGAAGATTCAACTTATCCGAAAAAGATTACACACGACACAAAGTTGACAAAAAGCTATGCGGATAGAAGAAGAAGACCCTTAGAGTTCCAAGAGAGGGACTATGTGTTCCTGAAGGTGTCACCCAAGAAAGGAGTGTTGAGATTTGGCAAGAAGGGAAAATTAGCTCCAAGGTATATCAGACCATTCGAAGTGATCAAAACAGTGGGCAAAATGGCGTATCAACTTTGGTTACCAGCTCAGTTGTCAGGGGTACATGACGTGTTCCATGTCTCAATGTTGAGAAAGTGTCAATCGAATACAACGCATGTTGTGGATTTGGAGGATATTGAAATTCAAGATGGAGCAACATATGAAGAACAACAGGTGAAGATTCTTGATACCAAGGAGAAGGTGCTTCGCAATAAAGTCATCCAATTGGTAAAAAATTTGTGGCAATATCATTGGGTGGAGGAATCTACTTGGGAACCCGAGCTGGAGATGCGAGAGAAGTAACCTCATTTGTTCGCTACTTAAGGTAAGTTTTGAGGACGAAACTTTCTTTAAAGGGGTGGATTGTAAACCTCTTCATGCAATAGAACTTCTGCCAACTATGTAACACCCCAAAATTTGGGGGTCCGTTGATTACCCATCAACCCGCGGAATGCCCGTGTATACCGAAGATCTCGATAACACACCGTTATGCTCCATTTACCGGAGTCCTTAATTTAACAAAAATTCGGGCAGAGTCTCCTTTGTATAGAGAACTCTACCAAAAACGCAACTTGTGTAACTTTAAAATCATATGACCCATCAGAGGTCCAATATAAGCCATTGACCACACTGGGTCCATTTATCCATACTTTTGATGCCCCCAAAACTGGAATTTCTATGTCAACGTATTAAGGGTGACATGACGTATAAAAGTGTAACATGACCATAAAAAAGTGAAACACTGCCATATAAAAGTATAACACTGCCATATAAAAGTGTTACATGGCGTACAAAAGTGTAACACTGCCATGTAAAACTGTAACATGGCGTATAAAAGTGTAACACTGCCATGTAAAAGTGTAACATGACGTATAAAAGTGTAACACTGCCATGTGAAAGTGTAACATGGCGTATGAAAGTGTAACACTGCCATGTAAAAGTGTAACATGGCGTATAAAGTGTAACACTAAAACTGTAACACTACCATATACCACAGTGACCATCAGCCCGTCACACCTATGCATCATACATGGTTGATATAAGTTCAAACTTCAATCCTTTTACATAGATTACATGCAAAATTTAATTACAAGTCCAATTTTACAAAAAAACGAAGCTAAGACCACATGTTGGCCTTCTTCAACCATGAGGACTCAAACTTGAGCCATCCGCCGGTGAACATTCCGCACCTGAAATGTTTCCCGTATAGGGTGAGCCAACGCCCAGTAGAGAAATTCCTACAGAGGCTACTCCTCCACCTATATGCATATGAAATGTTCACATGCACACACCACAAATCCATAACCATTCCATCAATAACATGCGATTAAATGATGTAATGCTATTATGTCATACCATGAATGAGGTGAGACCCACCCATGTGCACCCATCTGAGCCCATCACGGCTCCCTTCACATGCAATGCCATGTATGTTAAACCCGGGCTACCCAAGCCCCATGAAATGAGATGAGACTCATGTACTCAACCCGAGCCCGCCTCGGCTCAACATGAAATGAGATATGACTCATTTACGCACTCACCCCGAGCCCTTCCCGGCTTGACAACACAATGTAAATGCCCAAGTGTACAACATGCCATGACTGAGATGAGACTCAATCATGTAACACAACCCGAGTCCTTCCCGACTCCCACAACACAATGCAATGTGTAATGAACCCGTCTTCGACGGAAAATATGATACTCATTGGATGAGTATATTTTATATCAAAATCTTGTGTCTTGTTGGGCAACGGATTTTTCGGAGTCACACCGCAGGCTCCGTGGGCCTAACACTTTTCCAGAATAGCACCACAGGGAAAGTGTGTGAACCAGGTGGTTTAGGGTTTTTCACCCAAGGAAGTCGCCATGCCCCTTCTTGCTTTACCCAACACAAGTTTTCCTTATGCAATGCAACATGCAACTCCAAAAAAAGATCGTTGATCCCCTTTTTTCCGAGTCTACACACAATCAAACACCAAGCTAGGTGTTGATTTACCCAAATTCCACACATCCACACTCATGCTCCATGCCAGTGAATGTGATGCTATGTTCATACTCCAATTGCAATGATGCCAATGAGCAAGTCCCATAACCACATGCATTTCATACCACATAGATTGTGGTATAAACACCCATGCACAACATCCTTATGACACAATGTCCTTGTATATGATGTTCCCGTACATATGCAATGTAATGACCCATTGCTTTTCTCATGCAAGGTTCATATGTAATGAATGCCATATGAACTGTCTCTACCACATTCCGACATATGGTATTAACAACAACCATGCACACACACACACCACTCATGATGTGAATTCCCCGTGCATATGCAATGCGATGTGTCATTGCAATAACATTATGTCACATATGTAATGCATGCCATATGGACTAAATTAACATAATCAATTCCATTCCATGGCAATTTACATTATAAACGTATAAATTCCATGCTTCATCACAACAATTGATATATCAAAATATATATCTGAAGTTCACAATTTCAACATAAATCATATCGTACACATATGATTTTCATTTACCACATAAGGCATAACATGTTATTTATCAAATAACAATTTCAATCCATTTAGGCATTTTGTCAAACACCTTCAAGGCAAACAACATGGTAACACATATCATGCCCAATTTTTACATAATTCAAGAAATTCTAATAGGCAATTTCTACATACCAATTTAGGATAAAATTATTTAACCTAAATCCCATCAATAGGCAAGTGTAATTTTTCTAACAACCGACCCACCATCTTCATTATTCCATTACCATATACATATAAATATATATATACCTAGGTCAATATATAGATTTACAAATATATATATATATATATATATATCAAGCCCATTTATCATAGGCATTTCTAGGTAAGAAATCAACCCAAGTAGAAGAACCCCTACCTCTTGTAGCGTGAGAATCCCGTAGGAAACTTCAAGAACAAGATTCAAGCCCAAAGATTTGATTCCTCCAAATTCCCCCTTTTGGATCTTCGGTGAAACCTTCGATTTTTGGTATGGTCTTGTAGCCCCCGTAGAGGAGAACACTTTTTGTTCTTGGTCCAAGTTGATTTGACCAAAGCTTGGCCCTAGATCTTAAGAAGAAAGCTAAAGAACCCTAGCTTTTCTCTCTATTCAACTCCAACGTCCAGAACCAGCCAACCCAGCAGAACCCAATCCAGAAAATCAGCTTTTTAGCCCATATTTATGTATTTTAATGCTTGGCCCACAATTGGCCACACGTCTCTTTTAATTTCGGGTCCGTCTTCGTCCCGAAACGATTAAATTTTACTCCGGTTCAAGTTTAAAATATTTCTTATGAACTCTAATTAAATTATTTTCAAATTCTCCATCTTTTGACCAAATTTTCGTTTTTGGTGTCACCCGAGACCCGACTGTCTCGTAAAACGTGAAAATTCGACTATCTCAGAATTCAATAAAATTTTACATTTCCACTAGATTTCGCGACACGAATTCAACGGCGAAGTCCGTTTCATCATCCGAGCTCTAGAAAAATTCAGGTTCTCAACATGTTCTGTGGTGGCAATTTACTATTTTTTTTTTCCTTTGTGATAAACTGTTCACATTTTTTTTCGGGGTTTCACAAACTATATTTTATGTACAAATGTATGTTGTATAAGTTTGGTTTGGCTTTGGAAGGGTTTAGAATGGATTGTAAATGAAAAACAGGCCAAAAAGGTAAAACTTGGCAAACTGTACCAATACGCCGAGTTCCAGTAGGTAGTGCGTACCGGTAGGCGTACTACTA
>CM042199.1:23742608-23758841 GCA_023539305.1 Ilex asprella | reverse complement strand
ACGTCTACTCCATCTGGTGAGGTTAAAATTAGACCTGTTCCACTTCCTTGGGCATTGGCTGCACCATCTACCGAAAGCTTCAATATTGGGAGATCAGGTACTAGCTGTGTGGTCTCCATAGGTGTTCCTGTTGTGAATTCTACAATGAAATCTGCCAGGATCTGACCTTTTATAGCTGTTCTTGGTTTATTCCTGATATCAAATTCGCTGAGCTTAATGGCCCACTTTACCAATTTTCCTGAGGATTCAGGCTTGTGTAACACCTGCTTTATTGGCTGGTCCGTTGGAACCTCTATGGTATGGGCCTGAAAGTATGGTCTGAGCCTTCTGGCTGTGGTGCGCAAAGCTAAGATAAGCTTCTCCATCTTTGGGTATCTCTCCTCTGCACCCCTCAGAGCTCTGTTGCAGTAATATACTGGTTGTTGAGCTCTATCTTTTTCTCTTACAAGTGTTGCGTTGGCAGAGAAATCTGAGATAGCCAAATATAGAGTGAGCACTTCCCCTTCTGTGGGACTGACCAGAATAGGGGAGGAACTGAGGTAAACCTTCAAAGACCTAAATGCCTCTTCGCATTGGACATCCCATTCAAAAGCTTTTTTCAATACTCGAAAGAAAGGATGGCTTTTTTCACTTGATCGAGACACAAAATGACTCAGGGCAACTATTCTTCCTGTCAGTTGATGAATTTTCCTCGTATTAGAGGGTGGTTGCATATCTAGTACTGCCTTCATTTTGTCAGGATTGGCTTCTATCCCCCTACTATTCACTATGAAGCCTAGAAACTTCCCTGCTGAAACCCCGAAAGCGCATTTGACAGGGTTAAGCTTCATCTTGTATTCTTTGAGAACCTGGAAAGATTCCCCTAAATGTTGGATATGGAGCTCAGCCTTTAATGACTTCACCAGCATATCATCAATATTATCTTCCATAGTTATTCCAATTTGCCTTTGGAACATCCTGTTCACCAAGTGCTGGTAGGTAGCTCCTGTATTCTTCAAGCCAAAAGACATGACTTGATAGCAATATGTTCCTTGTTCTGTCACAAATGAGGTCTTTTCTTGGTCATTGGGGTCTATTCTGATCTGGTTATACCCTGAGAAGGCATCCATGAAGCTGAAGAGCTTGTGCCCAGCGGTAGCATCCTCTATCAAGTCGATCCGAGGTAAAGGAAAACTATCTTTGGGGCAGGCTCGATTAAGGTCAGTGAAGTTTATGCATAACCGCCACTTGCCATTGATTTTCTTAACAAGGACCACATTGACCAGCTAGATAGGGTAATCTACTTCCCTGATGGCCTTGGCTTGGAGAAGCTTGCCGACCTCCTGATTGATGGCTTTCTGGCGTTCTGGGGCGAAGCTTCTTCGCTTCTGTTTGACGGGCCTACAGGTGGGACTTACGCTTAACTTATGAGTGATGACCGAGGGATCAATGCCCTCCATGTCCTCTTGCTTCCAAGCGAACACTTCGGTGTTTTCTTTTAATCTACTTGCTTAGCTTAGATCCAACGTAGACAAGATGTTCTGGTTCACCATCGAGCTAAATAGGTTCTAGCTCTTCTAGTGGCATTGGTCTAGTTTTCAGTTCATCCCTCGTGTCAAGCTCGTCCAATTGGATGCTCTCCACCTCTTTCTGCCTCATAGAGGCCATATAACATTCCCTAGCTATACGCTGGTCTCCACTGACCATTCCAATTCCCTTCTCTATCGGGAACTTCATGACAAGGTGATATGCCAAAGGAATGGCCTTCCCAACAGTATATTCTATACCGAGAGAGCATCAACCACTAGGAACCTAACAACTGTGGTGGCCTAGCAGGGAGGGTCCCCTATGGTGAGTATGAGCTGAATTGACCCTAGGGGCAACACCCTCTCTCCCAAAAATCTCAACAGATAAGCACTTACTAGCTCTAGCTTTTCTCTTCCTATGCCCATTTTGTCAAAAGCAAACGCAAAGATAATGTTTGTCGAGCTCCCGTTGTCTGCCAGAACCCGATGCACTGTTATGTTGGCTACGACAACCTTTACTACCAACGGATCATCGTGAGGATGGTGGCAACCCTCCAAATCCGAGTTTGAAAAGGTTATGGTTGTGTCTAATCATGGCGCTTTAGATGTGGTGCATGCCTCTAGCATCTTATCACCTCGAATTCTGTGCAGATGAGCCTTTCTGGCTGCGCTGGATTCTTCTCCTCCTGTAAATCCTCCTGATATTATCCTAATTTCCCCCATGGGTTGTTGATGTTGCGCAGGAGCCTGTTGCTGAGGTGGTGGAGGTGGAAGAGCTCATTTTTTATTGTCCTAAGCCACAAAGCGATGTAATTTTCCTTGCTGGATCAGAAATTTAATTTTCTTCTTAAGCTGAATGCAGTCATTCGTGAGGTGGCCATGATCTCTATGGTAATCATAGTACTTTGTGGGATCTCTCTTTTCTGGGTCTGCCTTCATCTGAGGTGGCCATCTCAAGAATTTCTCATTCTGCACTTCGTACAAGACTTGTGATATAGAAGCAGTGATAGGGGTTAGCTGTCAAGGTGGGTACCTCAGCTGTAGCACTGGCTGCGGGGGCCCCAGGCGATCTCTCACATTGCCTCTCCTTTTTGGGGAACGGTCTCTGTCTCTTTTAGGAGATCTGTCTCGCTCTTTTTCTTTCCTGGGACTCCTTTCCCTCTTCTTTTCTTCCTTCCCCCTCTCTTTTCATGATGAAGAGCTTCCCATCTTTGAGAGGAGTGCTTCTTCACCATTTATATACTTCTCTGCTTTAGTCAACACCTCGACCATACTTGCCTGAGGGTTCTTTGAAATAGAAAACATCAGATCCTTCGATTGCACCCCGAGCCTTGCAATAAAGGTTGTAATGGTGAATTTTTCGTCGGGGACATCTACCTTCAAAGATTCTGAACTAAACCTCTGGACATACGATTTGAGGTTCTCGTCTGGTGCCTTCTTTATGTTTAGAAGATGGTAGCTTGACTTCCTGTATATTCGAGCTCCTATGAAGTGAGATACGAAGTAGATTGATAGCTCTTTGAAAGAAAATATTGAAGCTGGGGGAGTCTGTTGAACCATGCTAAGGCTGACCCTTTAAGAGTGATGGCGAAGGCTCTACACCGCACGGGATCCTGATATCCATGCAACTCCATTTGATTTTTGTAGGTGTTGAGGTGATCCATAGGGTCTTTGGTCCCGTTAAATGCCTCAATCTGAGGTAGCCTAAATTTTGGAGGGAGCGGAAAGTGTAACACTCCCGTGGTGAATGGTGACTCCGTTTGCTGCACCAAGGTATCCATCGTGACAGGGGCCTTGCTCCTAATAGCTTCCTTCATGTGGCTGAGCTCTTACTTGATATCCTCGAAGCGTTGTTCCCAGTATTGTTCTCTTCTTTCGTGTTGGTAGGGGAGGAAATCACTCCTTCCCCCCCATCGTTCTGGCTCTGCACCTCTTCGTTGTGGCCATTCCTGGGAGGTAGCTGCGGATCTCTCCCCATGGTCTGGCTATTTTCTCCCCCTTCGTTGACCTCCCTGAGGGGTCAAGGCAGTGTTGCTCTCTGTATGGGAGATTACTCGGGCCTTCTTGGGCTAGTCGTACCTCCTGTGGGCACTTCAAGAGTCTCAATAGCTCCTCGTTTTGCTGTAGCAGACTCTGATTGACAAGACGGAGGGCATCCAACTCGTTATTCATTGGGGGATCCCTTATGGGGGAATTAGTTTCTGGATCATTCTCGGCTTGTCTGCCATTTGTGGCTTCCTTTTGGTCTTGCATGCGTGGTGGATTGGTTTGACTTCGACTCATATTGCGGGTTGAGACCATCAGTCACTGAAGGATCAGTGTATTTGTAAAATGAGAACGGTCGTTCCCACAGACGGCGCCAAACTGATGGTATGATTGCTGGTGGATGAGCAAAGTCAATGAATCGTGAGACTAAGGTGAGATCTGAGCTACATGGCTCATGGAATGGATTATAAGGTGAGGGTTGATCTTCTATGCATGGGAATGATGACACAGAAAGAATATAGTGGTTCATCAGCTATGGAGCTTGGCTAGTCCGCTCTTTAATGGAGGCTCTTACTCACTTTTCTTTATCGATCACTTGATTTACAGAATAGTATTTTATGCCCCTAGGTTTTTTTTGGGTGTGTTGTGCTTCAATGGAGGCACTGTTCAGCATATATAGACTGATTCCTAGTTCTAAGGAGTCTACACCGAGATCCCTGCCTTACATCCGTGGAATTTTTCTTGATTTTCGGGAGAAGATATTGGTTGGTTGAGAGTTTTATGCCTTGACTCTAGCTTTCTGTTCTCATTCCCTTTTTTTTTGGGAAAGCTTGTTGTCTATCCAGCTGTCCCTATGTAATTCCAATCGGTTTTTTGTTGGTGTGAAGCTGAGCTCTTACTCTTCGAGCTTTTCTTCCTTGTCTAACCTCCTGACCTGGACTAGAGGTCTGAGCTCACACTTAGAATTATTTTTGGTATCATCAAGAATCAAAGAAAAAAGGAAAATTTTTAGGAAAACTAAGAAAAGAAATAAAAAGTGTAGTGATGGTGTTAGTCTAGAAATCCCATAAAAGGTATCGGTGTTTGGTAACATAGGCACCAACATCCGCACCATTAATGTTGTAGATCTGGATACCTTCTGTATTGTGTCAAAATTTTAGCTCAATCGAACAATTGGATCAAAAGTTATGAAAATTCTATGAAACCTGATCCAAAGCAGACAAAGTGTACCGGTACGCCGAACTCCAATAGGCTTATAGTACCGGTACGCATACCTATACGTCATGCCTAAAGTGTCCAGAACGCCTAAAAATCATGCTTCACTTGTTTGGGGGTCCCACCATTAATTCTCCCACTAGCCCTTGACTTTCCTTACACATCTACATGCCTCCCATCACTATTCTTGAAGACTTTGAAGGCAAAGGCATTAATGAGGATGGGAGAAAATGGGGGCTGCTAGGGGAGTTGCAAGCTAGGCTTGTGCTTGATTAAAAACCTTGTTGTTTCCTAAACTCTAAAAACCATCCCTTAGAATGTACAGTGTATGGACAAAGGAGAGTGTCACTCTACCTTGGGATAGTGTCAAAAGAAAGGGTAAGGAGAAAGAAAATTGAAATAGTGGAAATGTGAGATGAAAATGTACAAAAATGTGTGTGTGTGTGTGTACAAAAGTGCTCCCCAAGCACAAGGAGACCTTCGTTGGTTGTGTTTTACTTGGTGGTATTTCAATGTCGTTTCCATAAAGAAGGAATGCAAATCAAGCAGAAGGTATTTTGAGTAAAAGAAAGTATAAAATCTTTGTTTTTTAAAGTTGTTTGGTGAAGTTTGTGTTGGTGGAAATGAAATGAGAAACAAATGTTGGCAAATCCAAGAGGTCACTCCAATGGTGATATCATCTCAACTCGAATCCCTCCTCCAAGAGAGCATGAATGAACGATTGATTCATGGAAAGCTAGGGATAAGATGAGTGAGTATCTAAGCATAAACCATGACCAGGCCTACGGAATATCAAAGACTCACTGGCTTATCCACCCTCAACCCAGTCAAACCAAACCATTGAACTCTGAAAGGAGGGAGGAGAATGAGTTAAAATGGTATACCCAAATGGAGGTACCCCTTTGCTTTGCCAACTAGAAGATTTAGCTACTCATGCTTGAAATGAAATTAACTATTTAATGATAATGCATTGCAAAGGGATGAAGTTCTTGAGTAACTATTTGCAAGAAGACATAAGCAAAAAGAGAATGCATTTAAAACCCATTTTACAACTAAGAAAATAAAAAGCTTAGATGCATTAATGGTAGAAGCTTTAAAAGAGCATTATACTATCAATGAACATCAAGGAACTAGCATTAATGACATTAAATGCATTTCTAAAGATTCATACAAGGGATTACAAGACAATGTACTGAAAGAAATGCAAAAATCTCAATTTTCTCTCACTAGTACACTATTCATCATCTTCTCCCATTCCTTCACTCTCTATCTCTTCTATAATGTGTGGTATCCTGAATGATGGAGCCTCTTCTTTCCAAAAACGTGCCCTGGAGTCATGCCCTAGCCTGGAGATGTGATCTCCATCAATAGGTTGTAGGAGGAATGGCATGGATAGGGTGAGTGCAGACCCTGTCTGCACACCTAACAACTTTTCTCTTCTCTTCTCTTCTCTCTCCTCATTGATCACCATGGCTCCAAAGTCCAAAGAGAGGTGTGAAAGGGATGAATACTGTTGTGGGCGTGTCAGGGGAGCATGGGAGATCTGTTGGTGGGGACCCTCGAGGCAACAGAGCTTGAGATGTAGGGATTTGGAGCAGACTCAGCAGACAGTACCGGTACTGCATACCGGTACCTCGAACTCCAGTAGCCTCAGTGTACCGTTACTGTTTCTGTTGTTTCTTTCTATTTTTTGATTTTTCACCTCAAGAGCTTTCCTCTAGCCATTCTTTCATCCCTAATCATCTCAATATATTTGAGAAGACCTTAAGAAGCCTCTTTTAACACTTTTTATCTTCAAACATCAAATATCTTTGTTAAGAGCTCAATCCATGAAATTCCCATCATTTAACTCCCAAAAGCAATTAAAATAAGATGATTAGCACATAAATAAATGCAAAGTTTTGTGCTAATCAGCTTGTCCTAGCCTATCCAAAGCCATTAACTCACCTCTCATTGATGGGTGGCCTACACACACCTCGGGGGGACTACCATGGATGAAATTGAAAGGCTATCACTCTATATATTCTACCTTACACAAGTTCTTCAAGGTGTGGCTACCTAAGCTTAAAAGTAGTCCAAGGAAGAAGATGATGAATAGTAGATAGAAAGCATATATTTTTTTCATTTTTTTCCATCCTTTCACTTGTAATTTATTGTAAGACTCATGTAATCTTCATTTAATGTCTTTTACTTCATGTCTATTTCAAGTTCAGCTGCATGTTTTGGATTTCACCATTGTTGTCCTAAGTTTTCTTCATTTCCTAGCTTCAAAATGGGTATTGAATATTTTTCTTCATAGTTTAAGATTTCTTAATTTAAGTTTCAATCTCCATTTCAATTATGTCTCTTTACATTATATTTGTCTTTCTTTCTTTCATGAGTAGCTAGATTTTAAGTTGGATAATCCAAGGGAGACCTCCCTTGAGAATTCCATTTTAACTCTTCTTTATTTCCTCTGCTCAGTGTACGATGGTTCGGTTTGGCTTGGTTGAGAGTGGATATGGTTATGAGTCTTTGATATTTCGTAGGTCTGGTCACGATTTATACTTGGATCCTCACCATCTTGTCCCTAGCTTTCCATGAATCAATCATTCATCTATACACCATTGGAGAAAGGTTTCGAGTTGACTTGGAATTCCCATTGGCGTGAACCTTTTGGATTAGCCAACACTTGTTTTCCTCTCATTTTTAGAAAAAACACAAAACACCAAAACTTCAAACTCAAAAGATTTTACACTTTTCTCTCTTTTTCACAAAATCACCTTCACATACTTGAACCTTCATTCCCTAAGGAAACGACCTTGGAATACTCATTCCAAGTAAAACATGATATTCAAAAGACTCCTTGTGCTAGGGGAGCGCTTTTGTATACACACATTCCATTCATGCATTTCATTTCTACCATTCTGTTGCCCCATTTCCCACATCATTCGAGAGAGAGTGACACCCCCTTCACACATAAGCCATAGACACATTTTAGGGTGATGTGCGAAGACTAGGGAATATACTACCACGGAATTCACCAAGCAGGGATGAAAGAAACTGAGTTGATTTACCACACCCAAGAGGAGGTCTCCCTTGGATCAGCCAACTTAAAATCTTACTACTCATAATAAAAGGAAAGACATACATAATATAAAGAGACATAATGGAGAAATTAAGATTGGAATTTAGCTTAATGCAAGAAATCTTAAACTATAAAGAAATATATTCAATACCCATTTTAAAAACTTGAAATGTAAAACTTGAAAGCAACAATGGTGGATTGAAGAACATGTAACTAAACTTGAAATATACTTAAAATAGCTAAGATTAAAGTGCAAGAATTAAGGATTACAAGAGATTTAAAGTTTACTACAACTGAAATGGAGAAGCAAATGCAAAAAGCATAAGCTTTCTATTTCTACTATTCATCTTCTTCCTTAGAGCATTCTAAGCTTAGGTAGCCTCCTCCTCACAGCTTGTGGAATGCTGAATATATGGTGTGTGTAAATGAAGCTTTTTCATCCATAAGGCTCCCCTAGCCTATGAGAGAAGACCGCCCATCAATGGAAGGTGATTTGATGCATTGGAAAGGCTATAAAGAACTTAGCTTGCAACTCCCCTGACATCCCCCTTCTCTCCCATCCCCATTAATGTCATTGTCTCCAAAGTCCAAGCATGGGTGATGGCAGGCACGTAGATATGTAAGGGTTGTTAGGAGACAAGTGGGAGAATCAATAGTGGGACCCCCAAGAAAGTGGAGCATGAGTTATAGACATTCTGGGGAAAACGTACTGGTAGGTTTTCATTGTGCTACCGGTAGGTTTTGGCTACTGGAGTAAAAACTACCGGTAGGCCTTTCCAGTAGGTTTCCTGCTACGAACTAGTTTTCATAGAATTATCATAACTTTTTATCCAACCTTACGATTGACCTGAAATTGTGACACAATACAGCGGACATCCAGATCTACAACTTTCATGTTTTTCATTTTTTTAGATTCAAAGTGGATTATGGTAAAAAGTTAGGATTATGTTGGTGCTTATGTTACCAAGCACCGATACCTCCTTGATTTCTTTCACTTTTAAACCTCCAAATCCTCATGTAATGTGTCCATGTCTTCACCACTCATCCACACTTGGTTTTAATGTTCCAAAATCCATCATTTAAGCTATAATTACCTGCAACATCAAATTTTCAACATTATTCACAAGTTTGGCTAACTCTAAGTAATTAAATGCAAAGTTGAGTAAAAATGCATGCAATGAGACCGTTAAATATGAAATATTATGTGCTCATCACACCCCCCTCAACTTAAAATTTGCTAGTCCCTAGCAAACAAAATGTAAAAATTAAGCAAACAAAAAAAAATTATACTAATTCTGCAATTGCATTTAGCATATGCAATAAGTTTTTAAGCCCATCGGTGATCCCTAGTGGATGAGCTTTGTCTTGTGAAAGTTTTCCGCAAAGGTACCTACAAAATTCTTCTCTTAGTATCCAACATTTAAAACATATGCCCTTATCTTAACTAGCACTGGGATGTCAACAATAGCATTGTCTTACAGACCTGAACTAATCACACATGAATCAAATCATGGCCTTAAATGATATTCTAGAGTATCCACCTACACATTTCCTTTCAAAACTAGTGTGTGTGTGAAATGTGACACCTCAAAATCCGGGGGTCCTTTTTAAACCGTTGACCACCCGTCAACCCGCGGAAATAAAAGTTCTTTTCTCAATTCCGGACTTTAAGTCCAAACAAATCCCCTTAATCAAGACTTTAATGCTCATGTGAATTCTGTGTTCTTTTTGTCATTTAATTCATCCGAGGTGTTAGGTATCTCAAAATACTTCATTTTGAGTCCATTTGCATCCCTTGAATCAAGGAAGACAAGATCGAAAAGCATGGGAAACAATATAAAAATTCAGCATCTTTCGGCAGTATCGGTACACATTACCGGTATGCCGTACTGGTACGCAACTGTACCGGTATGTCGTACCGGTATACAATAGTACCGGTACGTTGAACTCTCTGGACCAAAGTGTACAGGTATGCAGTACCGGTATAGTCTACCCAGATTTTTACCTTTTCTCCCGTTTTTCGTTTCCAATTCATTCAAAACCTTGCAAAAACCAACCCAACACTACATAATATGTATTTGGGTATTCCACATAGATTACACAAAATCTATTACCACATTTAAATGCAATAACATTTAATTACATTCCAAGATAAACATTCATTTTAACTTTACAACTTTTGTCAAAATGAGCCACATTCCGGCTTCTTCATCCTTGAGGCTCAAAGTGTGAGCCATCCACTGGCACGAAACCCGCACCTGAAATGTTTTCCCATAAAGGGTGAGCTACGCTCAATAGAGAACTTCCTAAATAGGCTACTCCCCAACCAAATGCACATGAAATGTTCACATGCAATCAATCCACCATTCACATATTCCAAACATATATATGCCATCAATGTTGAAAAATTACAATGTAATGGTATGGAATGAAATAAGACTCACTCCCGCTGACCAACTCGGGCCTTCCCTGACCCTTCGACAATGCAAGTTGCAATCATACAATTGACCGTCATCCTTGATCCCGAGCCCTTCCCGGCTCTCCTACACATGCAATATCCTATGTGTATCAATCCGTCATTTATGTTACACATCAAATAACATTTTCAATCCGGGGTCTTGTAGGGAGTGAGTGTTTATGGACTTACACTAACGGTACCCAACCGACACGGGATTTATGGACTTCTACCAACGGTCCCGCGTACACTAACACACTTTATGGACTAATACCAACGACAGTGCGTATCCAATCACCGGGCCTCACACCCGAGGGATCTTCTAGCCCTTCTTGCTAACCCCGACCCTCAACAAGTATAAACCGTGCGACTCGGCCAAGTTATCGACTTAGCTTACTCGAGCCCACTCGTCATCCACCCATGTGGTGTATGACTACTTCCATGCACAACCACCCATTTTATGCAATGTTCCCGTGCATATGCAATGTAGTGCCTTATTGCAACTCTATTACCATGTTCAATATGCAATGTATGTCATATGAATCCTTTCAAGCCTACTTCATACAATCTATGACAAATTATATCATAAAGCATATAATTCTCATAACTCACAATGTCAATAAACGAGCTTGCATTTATCAAAATTTAATTCAAAACTCATATCCAAACATGTTATCTCATAGTAAGCAAATAACTTACTTTCAAATCAAGGCATTTTATAACACATAACATACCCATAATTTCACACAATTCAAGAAATTCCATTTAGCAATTTTTACATACCCAATTCAAGATAGAAAGTATTCTACCTAATTTCAATACCCATTTTATTTCAATAGGCAAGTGATATAGATATCTATCAACCTACCCATTTCATTTAACATTCTAGGTTGTGAATACCACCCAAGTAGGAAGATTCCCTACCTCTTGTAGCGTGAGGGAACAAGCGTAGGAGTCCCAAAAATTCGACCTAAGATCCACTCCAAGCTTCTCCAAATTTTTTATTTTCCACCTTCGGTGAAAGCCCTCCTTTTTGGTGTGTACGCGTAACCCTCGTCAAGGAGATCGACTTTCCCTCTAGGCTCGCACGGATCCGAGCTCTCTAGCCCCGTAGATCGTAGAGAGAAATTAGAGCTTCCCTCTCTTTTCCCTCTCTTCTATATCGACAGGAATGGCTAAACCAAATGGGGGAAAAATCTAATTTTTCCCCCTATTTATAATTTTAGAAGACTTGGCCCATAATGTGCCACAAGTCCATTTTAATTCCGGGTCCGTTTTCATCCCGAAACGATTAAATTTTGCTCCGGTTCAAGTTAAAAATATTTTTAATTTATCTCAACCTCATTTATTTTAGAAATCTCATAATTTTTCTAAAAATTTCGTATTCAGGTCTCTCGGGGCCCGATCGCCTCGTAAAACACTAAAAATCTGACTATCTCGGAATTCGATGAAAATTTACATGGTCACTAGATTTCGTGAGACGATTCCAACGGTGAGGTCCGTTTCGTCATCTGAGTTCTAGAAAAATTCAGATTTACAACCCGAATTATTTTGATAATTTACCGTTTTGCCCTTTATCCTTAACAGTTTACATTTACCCGGGTTTTTACAGAAATGAATATGTAATTTAAGCATTTACACAATGGAATTCACATTCACTTAGCTATCTAAATTCAGCTTTTATGCAAAACTCACTAAGGGTTTCTCTCAACAATGAATCACACTATGATTATCCCATCATGCTCTCCATGTGTATAAGTGAGATAGAATCTTGTGTACAAAATGAAGTATGCTCACATATAATCGAAAAATAAAGTACATACTTAAAAATGTAACAACCATGGCATAATCTCATACAAGGAATACTAGGGCATTAGATAACAAAATCAACTTCTCTTTTTCTTTACAAGTATGATTTTTCATGCTTTCTCTAGATCATTTAGGACTTTCACGAGTTGTAATGAGGTCTTGGGGTGATATTGAGGCAAATGAAATGAAGGATATAGGATAACGAAAAGGGTATCTCTATGACGTCCAAAAAATCGGGGGTCCTTTATTAACTGTTAATAACCCATCAACCCCAGAAATACCACTGAATGCCACATAACCCGACACCACGTGATATCTTCCCCTAACCGAGATCGTAACCCACAATGCATTCCAGGTTCAATTATTTATTAGATCCAACCAAGGTCCAATATATCATGATTTATACTTCATTATAGTCTATTTACATCATTGGAGGGAAGGAAGACATAGCCTAATAGCTTGGCAAAGCAATAAAAAATTTTCAATTTTTTAGAAAAAGTACTGGTACTCGTACCGGTACTGAATGCCTACTGGACAGTGATTAGTTGAAAAATAATGTTTTTCCTAACCCCTTAAGTACTATCCCTCAAACTATGCAATGTATGAGCGAGGGGAAGGATTTCTTCCCCTTGGGATAGTATCAAAAGAAAGGGCAAGAAGGAAAGGAAAAGGGATGGTGTAAATATGATATTTGAATGCACAAAAATGCTCCCCAATCGAAAGGAGACTTTCGTGGTCGTGTTTTACTTGGAAAGTATTCCAAGATCGATTTCACAGAGAAGGAAGTAAACCAAATGTGAGAGTGATTAAGTGACAAATGAAGGTGTAAAATCTTTGTTCTTTGAAGTTGGTAGGTGAAATGTGGGCTAATGAAAGTATAATGGGAAACAAGTATTGGCAATTCCAAGAGGTCACTCCAATGGGTATACCAGTTCAACTCAAATCACTCCTCCGATTTAGCATGAATGAACGTTTGATTCACGGAAGGCCAAGGATGATATCGATGAGTATCTAAGCATAAACTGTGACTAGGCCTACGGATTATCAAAGACTCATCGAATCATCCACCTTCAATCCGTTCAAAACGAACCATTTGACTTTAAAGGGAGGAAGGAGAAAGAGTTGAAATAGTATACCCAAGAAAGATATTCCCCTTGATCTTGCCAACTTGAGTATTTAGCTACACATACTTGTAATGAAAATGACAATGAAATGGGAGTGCATTGTAATGAAATGAAAGTTTAGAGTAACTAGGTGCAACAACTCAAAAGCTAGGATTGGAAGAGAAGAAAACCCATTTTAAATCTATGGAAAATGAAGAACTTAAGAACATTAATGGTGAAGCATTGAAAATAGCATTAACTAAGAACCAACATAAAGGAACTAGTATTCATCACATTAAATGAAGTTCATGATGCTTACAAGAGATTGCAAGCCAATGCAATTAAGAATAAATGAAAAACGCCACTTTCTCTCTCTAGAAACTACTATTCATCATCCCACGCTTGGAGCTTCTTTCTCTACAAACCTTTTACCCCCCATACCACACTCTCACTCCCCCCTTTTCAATGGAGAGCTTCCATCAGCAAAAACGTGCCAGGAGACCAGGGCTAGCCTGGAGATGTGATCTCCATCAATAGCCTGCAGGTGATTGGTTGGACAGGGCATGGTAGGGCATTCCTCAAGACCCAGTAGCACCATCTTCTCTCTCCTCTCATTAATGTTCTCTTGCAATCAAAACTCAAAAGTGGTGTGAACACAATGAACAGTGTTGTGGGCTTGCAGGAGGCAGGTGGGAGAAGACATTGTGGGGTCCACAAAAATCGACTAAGGCGAGAATCAGAATTTGGGCAAAAATCCGGTACGCGTACCGGTACGAAGCACTCCAGTAGGGTCAGCGTACCGGTACACTAGGCTTGTTTTCCTGATTTCTTACTGTCCTCCTCCGTTGAGCTTTCCATCGGTTCTCCTTTACCCTTATTCTTCTTCATGCATTTGAGAAGCCTTAAGATGGTTACATTATACACTTTCGACTTGCATTCATCAAATGCCATAGTTGAGAATCATAAAGCACAACTCCCCATTTTTAATTATAAATCCCACTTAATTTACATTGATTTGCACAACAAAATGTACGAAATATTGTGCCAATCACACCCCCAACTTATCTTTTGCTAGTCCCTTAGCAAAATTCAACATCAAAACACAACAACCAGGCTAACATACTATGATTCATAGCAATTCAACTATCAATCAAAATACAAAATCATAATGCAATTCACAAAGTAAATATGGAAAATATGGGAGCAAATGTGATATTTCATTTCTTATGGTTCAAAAAGGAGTACAAGGACTCAAAAATCAACATGACACAAAAGCTGGCCTATTTCCTACCGCTTCTTCTACTAGGCCAGGGACTCAATCCTAAGCTTCAACATAAAATGAAAAAACAAAAGACCTAAGACGTATCACTCTCATTACCCTCATCATCATCTTTGTTATACTCACTCCCACTTTCAGAACTGTCCTCCTCATCAGTATCATCACCACCCATCCCAGCATCAACAGGGGCAGAGGGGGCAAGCATAGATGGGCCAGCAGCAGCCGGTGGGGCCACTCCAGGATAGGCCTCCCTGGGAAGGTATGGCTGAATAGCTCTCTCAAAATCTCACCAAAGCCCTGCAAGGTCGCCTCAGTGTCATCAAGGTGCTGATCAGTCGAGCGTACGGGCTCTGCAGCAGATGGCCCGGCAGAAGATGAAGCACCAGGGGCCTCAAAATTAGTGCCAACGGGAGTGGCTCGCCTTCCCCGACTCAAAGCCTTCCTCTTCTTCTTGCTTGTCCTGCCTATTGCTCCAAATTTAGGGAGAGTGAGTGAATAAAAAATGTAGGGCTTGACCTTGTTAAGCTTACACAAACGAGTCACCAAATTCCCAAATGGCAAATTGATAGTGGGTTTCTAGGTATTGGCAAAATCCTTCATCTGGCCGCAAATAAAAAGATCAAAATCAATGGTGACACCAGACATAACCACATCCAATAAAGCCAACTTCTCCAAATTTGGCTTTTTCTCCACACTCCTAGGCAGCAAATTGTAGTGGAGGAGTTTGTTCAACAATCCATAAGAGTGTTTCAACTTCCCACTCTGTACATTCCCCTTAAACAAACTGGGGTCCACATACATCACCGCAACCAACTCCTGTATCGACTTTGCCTTTTCAACATTATCGGGGTAAGTTAGCACATCATCGGGTGGTCTCTGGTATTTCCCAAGGAGAGACGCAATGACATCAGGGGTCACTGCGATTATTTTTCCCCGCACCTTAGCCTTCAGAATTTCTACCCCACCCTCATCAGCCAACCCCAGGGTCTGATAAAACTCCCTACACATGGATCAATTATACCCATCAACAGCCTCGAACCAGAAATGCATACCATAGTTTTAAATGGTCTGGACAACCTCATTCCGTGGAGTGAGGGACATAAGATCAAGATTCCGCTCATACGTCACACCCCTCTCACCAATCCAATTCATCCGCGCCTCCAACCTAGCCTTCTTCCTTTTCTCAGCGGCTTCACTCGCCTCACCACCTTTTTTGAGACTGGAAGGTTCCTCGTGTTGAGGAGCATCAGGACCGGGCACTTTTGTTCGGGCCATTTGGAAGGTCTTTGATACAAAAGAGAAAATGAGGGGAGATTGGGATTGAGGGAATTTCGGTGGTTCTAGGGCTTGGGATTTGGTGTGAAAAGAGAAGAAGAGAATGGGGGTTTTAAAAGAAGAGGAATGGGAAAGGGTATGAATTCCAAGGGGTGTGTTTCGGTTGGGAGAGAAACGACTTTAAATGAGGAGGGAAATGAAGGGTCAACCGACATCTGAAATAAAACGACCCTTTTAAAAAAAATTCGATTCAGGCAGGCGTACCGGTACGCTCAGCCTTAGTTTCTGAAATTTTCTGCTGAGTGTACTGCCTCAATGCTATCCACTTTTAGACATTCTTTACACCTCTTAACATACTCTTAATGATTCCTACTCCAAACAAAACATGTAACCTCCATGAGAACCACATCCTTAACCATCAAGTCCAATTTATTAATGAAATTGCAATGCAATTTAGGATTTTGATGCATTCAATGTGCAAAAATTAAATTCCAAATATCAACTATCACAATGAACACCCAGAAAATACATCATCAAAA
>CM042199.1:23722930-23737184 GCA_023539305.1 Ilex asprella | reverse complement strand
AAAATGCCCTTTTTCTTGTAGTGAACTAAACTTGAAATAGCTAAGATTAAAGTGCAATACTTATGGATTGCAAGAGATTTAAAGTATAGTACAATTGAAATGGAGAAGAAAATGCAAAAACATAAGTTTTATATCTCTACTATTCATCTTCTTCCTTAGAGCATTTTAAGCTTAGGTAGCCCTTATAGAGCATTCCAAGCTTAGGTAGCCTCCTCCTCAAAGTTTGTGGAATGATGAATATATGGTGTGTGAATGAAGTTTTATCGTCCATGAGGCGTCCCCAGCCTATGAGAGAAAACCTCCCATCAATGGGAGGTGATTTGATACATTGGACAGGCTATGAAGAACTTAGCTTGCAACTCCGCTGATAGCCCCCTTCTCTCCCATCCTCATCAATGTCATTGCCTCCAAAGCCCAAGCATGGGTGATGGAAGGCAAGTAGATGTGTAAGGGATGTCAGGGGATAATTGGGAGTGTGAAGCCCCAAAAATCTGGGGTCATTTGTCAACCCGTTGATCATCTATCAACCCGCAAAAATACTCATGGATATCGTGTAACTCGATATCACACATTATACCCCATTTACCGAGATCCATAATTTAACAAAATTACGGCGAAGTTTCCTTTGTATGGGAAATTCTACCCAAAATACAACATGTGTATCATGCAATCACATGACCCATTTGAGGTTCAATATACAAAATTGACCACAACGGGTCCATTTATCCGTACTCATATAACAACATTTAATCATATAACTCATTCGAGGTCCAATTTACATCAATTCATACTCCCACATCGTGATTTTATGCATTAAACATAGTTAATATAAGTTCAAAATTACAATTCTTTTACATACATTACATGCCCAAAAACTAACTTTGCAAAAGTTTTACAAAAAGGGACTGAAATCCACAAGCCAACCTTTCTTTGTCACTAGGGCCCTGAATAGGCACCGTCAAACGGTTTGTATCGCCCACCTGAAATGTTTTCCTGAATAGGGTGAGCTACGCTCAATAGAGTATCTCCTACAAAGGCTACTCCCCAACCTAAATGCATATGAAATGTGTACATGCAACAGTCAACAACCATTATCCATTCCGAACAAGAACATATTACTCAAGATTGAAATTCTACAATGATATGAGATGATACTCACTCATGCACTTTAACCCGAGTCCCCACCGACTCCCACAACACAAAGTAATGCACATGTGTAATACATTTGTCATTGATGAAATACATACAATGATTGTTTGAAATAAAAGTCATGTGTTTATAAAATAAATTCAGTGTTGGATGTTACATATCAAATGAATATTTTTGTAAAACAAAATCTTGTGTTTTTGTTGGGCAACTAATTTTGGTATCACACCTCCGATTTCATACACCATTACACTTTTTTAGAATTTCATCTCAGGGGAGTGTATGAACCAAGTAGCCGGGTCTTACACCTGAAAGAGAATCTAGCCCTTCTTGCTATACCTGACACAAGTTTTTCATGCAACCATTTAACTCGGCCAGATTTTTGATCCAACCTTCCTAAGTCTACTTATCAAACACCAAGGATGGTATTTGATCAACTATGCACCCACAACTACACTAATATCTTATGCCCATGAATGTGATTCCAATATCATGCCCAAGATACAATGAATGTCCAATGAGTAATTTAACTGTATATCAATATACCAATGCCAATTATATCATGTGCATATAATTACCTTTATCCATCACAATGGCAATATATCAATGAACATTTATCAACATTTTATACTTAACAACCAAACATAAGCATGTTATTACATAATCTGTGTCAATAACACACCTTATTCACAAAGGCACAATAAAAACACATAGCATGCCCACAAATACCAAATTTCAAGAAATTACACAAGTAAGTTTTATACATCAAACCCAAGCTAAGCATTGATTAAAGCCATTTTTATACACCTAACTCTTTCCTATGGACACTATAGGATGAAAATAAACCAAAGTAGGAAGGAACCCTACCTCATGAAGCTTAAAATGAAGGGTAGAACCTTCAAGAACACCAACAACTCTAAACTCTTGATTTCCCAAAAAATCTCTTCTTTGGATCTTCGGTGAAATCCTTCATTTTTTATACTTAAGCGTAGCCCTCATCGAGGAGATCGACTTTGATTCTTACCTCGAGTTAATTCGAGCGACAGAACTTCGTAGATTGTAGCGAGAAGTTTTGAAATCTCACTTTTTTCTCTTTTTCCTCTTTTTCCTCTCTTCCTCACACTTTTACATGCTGATTTTAGAAGATATTTCTTCCAACAAATCAAATTTTTACCAATATTTATAGCCTTAAATGCTTGGTGCATGTCGCGCCACACACCCCTCTTGTCTGGGTTCGTTTTCGCCCCAAAACGATTGATTTCATCCCGGTTTAAGTTCAAATTATTTTTATTTGAACTTTCCTTCAATTATAAGTAAATTTTATTTTTGGGGACGTTTGTGAGGTCACTTGACACCCAGTTGTCTCGTAAGACGTGAAAATTTAACTATATCAGAATTCGATAAAAATTTTCTAGGCAACTCGGTTTCACAATACGAATCCAACGGTGAAGTCCGTTGTATCATCCGAGATATAGAGAAATACATATTTTAAATCTGTATTATAGTGATAAATTACCGTTTTACCCTTTTCAGAAAAAGTTCAAATTTACCCGGATTTTACAATAAGAATCAATGGTGGGACCCCCAAGCTAGTGTAGCATGAGTTACATGAATTCTAGAAAAAACATACTGGTAGGTTTTGGTTACTAGAGTAAAAACTACCAGTAGGTCTTTCCGGTAGGTTGCCTGCTACAGACCAGTTTTCATAGAATTGTCAATACAGAGGACATCCAAACATCGTATGAGCTAAAATTTTGAAATAATACAAAGGACATCCAGACCTACAACTTTTATGTTTTGTACCTTTTCAGATTCAAAGTGGATCATGGTCAAATATTAAGAAAACTGGGATATTACAACCAAATGGTGCGGGTGCTGGTGCCTATGTTACCAAGCACTGATACCTCCTTTATTTCTTTCACTTTTAAGCCTTCAAACACTCATGTAACGTGTCCATGTCTTCACCACTCATCCACACTTGGTTTCAAGGTTCCAAAATCCATCATTTAAGTTATAATTACGTGCAACATCAAAAATTTAATATTATTCACAAATTTGGCTAACTCTAAGTAATTAAATAGAAAGTTGAGTAAAAATGCATGTAATGAGGCTATTAAATATGCAATATTATGTGTTCATCACCTTCTGAACTAGACCCTATCAGCAGTGTTGGGGAGATGAAGAGCTCAACTATGTCAACGCCTAATGATTCAAAGAGTAAGAGCAACAATGTCACTCCTCTTACTCTTGTTGAAGCTATTATAGAGATTGCCCCTACCTCTCGTGCCACTATGTATCAGAGGATGAACAAGTTGGAGGAACAACTAGGTGGTATTAAGAGTAAGGGGAGGACTACAAGAAGAGTTCAGCAGGGGATTATGTCCGAGCAGGACATGTGCATAGAGATGCTTAGGAGGTTATTTAAGTTTGTTTTCCCTAGAGAGGCAATTCCAGGAGAGATGATAGCACCTACTTCTACTTTTTCTCCTACCCCCACTCTTGGATTGGAACTAAACCCTATTGCTGCTATAGCTCTTAACATGGCTATGGAGAGCATTACTAAGGAGGAAGAGTCCTCAAATGAAAAGAAGGATGAAAAGGATGAGAGAGATGATAAGGAGGGGATGCCTCTGAGTGACCAATGGACCTACCCTTCTACTCTTTTATTTTATTTTTCATCTTTTTTGTTGTCTAGTTAGTGTATAGGTTCTAGTAAAACCTTTGGTATTTTGTTTTGGGTAGTGGTACCCTTAGTAGAAAAACCCACAGGTAGAAGGCTACTACAATTCTATTCTTTTATACCCAAAAACATACAACGAATGTATATATGAAATCCTTTTGATTCTACTGGGGTGTCATTTATTTATTTAAGCATATGCATTTCAATTTGATGATATTTGTTATGGATTAAGTATGATGTGGAATTCATAGTATAATGCTTTGGAATCTTGATGTTTATTTTTTCTTTGTTTGCTAAGGGACTACCAAAATCTAAGTTAGGGGTCTTATGAGAGCATAATATTGCATATTATAGACCTCATCATACATCTTAGTCATGCTAGTCACTTAATTCCTTTATTTTAGTTTTGTATTTTATAGTGAATTTGTGTGTTTGCAGGTGAATTGGTGTAAAGACGTGGAATTGCACATGTTTCAATATCATATAGGACTCAGAAGATGAGCCAAGAGGTCTAAGAGTGAAGCCAAGCCCACAACAAGTAGAATTTAGACAAGACCCTTTCTACTGATAGATCTTCTACCAATACAACGAAGGTCAGAAGCTGGTTCTACCAGTAGGAGCTCAATCCTACCAATAGGTTCAAAATAGAGAGTTGTTCTACTTATAGGTGAGTATTGTCCTACCGGTAGATTGAAGATAGGAAAGTGTTCTATAGTAGAAAAAACACGGTGAACAGTCCAGTTGGTAGGTCATGCTCTGCTTCCTACCGGTAGGTTATTGTATTTTGGTAATTAAGACTCCTAAGGAAGGCAATCGGCTGAATTATTTTGAGGGTCGTGATTGGTGGACCAAAGGGAGAAAATTAGCAGGAAATATCCTATAAATTCCCAAGTCTAGCCAGAGATAGGGGGAGCTCCATTCCATCGTTCAATTCACCGTTCTTCTCTTTTCTCTTTCCTACGGGTTTATATTTTTCATAATTACTACAACATAGTTAAGGTCAAGATTTGAAAGGAGTGAGCATAAGAAGGCATCAATTAGTGTGACAATTTTCTAGAAACACTCGCCTAGGGGAGGATAACATGGCGTAGCAACGTGACTTTAAGCAAGCCACGATAGCTACAACAAAATTCATGGTCCTTTCCCAAACCCAGTAAACTTATAAATATCATCTATCAAATAAAATTAAATGTTGTGAAGACCATCCTCTATCATCTATCAAATAATTAGAATGGTGCCCCCAAATTGAATTTTGGTTATAGATGATGAGAGAGCGAGATCAATTGATCTGTGGACTACGTTAGAATTTGGTGCCTTGCAACCTAAACCAGTTGAAGCTCTACACTTGGTGCTTTGTACTATCCTCTATTCAAGCTTCTCTATGCTTCCTCTTTGGATGTTTCTTTTTCCCTTCATAGCACAAATTTGTTGTAATCATTTTCAAATTGCATTGTGATTTTTTCGCTCCACTTAGTCTACTTCCTCAAAATGCATGTGTCAACCACTTTAGGAAATAGTATAATTCATCACTACCTATTGCTTCCACTTAGTCTACTTCCTCTAGATATGTGTTCTTATAATTTGGTAGGAAGCATTCATTTCATTTATAGTATCTCCTTTGGGTCAACACACTATAGTGGTTGGTGTGTGATATACGAAGAGAACAACTACTAAAACATCATTAAGAGGGCCAAAATAAATTGAAAATTTTATGGATTAATTGATTTAACATTTACATTGTGAAGGGTATTACTACACCTTTTTACTTTTTTGAGAAAAAAGAAGCCACCTTGATGATACCATTGACCAACAAGGCATATACTGCTTAAAATGCATATACATCCAAGGCATTGTATCCCTTTGAAGTTTCAAAAAATAACCTACAAGGAACTTTCCAATAGCTTGAACAAACATCCTTCATTGCTTCCAATCCAGCAATACCTGTGAGAAGACTTCAAATTGGTGAATGATTTAGGTTCAAAATGTGCTCAATAAAAGATTAAACTTGAAAATTTTAATGCATGATAATTATAGTCAATTTAAGGATATATAGCCGAAAAAAAATAAAAGTTGATGCCACTTGAAAATTTTTGCAATATATCTCCCAAACATAGTAATCATTAACCATCATTAAAATTTCTTTCTAACAGAAAAGATGGACACTATTTAAAAAGTTTAAAATGTACTACAAATACATTTGAGAACCAAGTCACTACATAGGCTTTAAAGAAGCATAACATCAAAGTCATATCCAAAGTCTTAACTCTGAAAAATCCTGCCAAAAACAAACATGTTGCCGCCCAAGAATGAGAAGGACAAAATATATTCTCTAAAGACGGTGCTGCATAAATGGAAGCAATGACATATCAACTCGGTAGTAGTTAAATTTCTCCATGATAAATAAATATTTAACAATCAATTATCTATACTACTCTAAAAAGCATGCATATGTGAAAAATATTTTATTTCCAATTTTATCCTCTAACATTTTAATTATGTCATCCATATCCTCCGCTTACCAGGCATTAACCTATCTCCCTCTATTCCTATTTTCGCTCCACTTAGTCTACTTCCTCGATCACATTCACATGGGTGTTGCACTCTCTCCCTCTCTCCTACTTTCTCTCCCTTTTTTTCTCTCTCGTACAAATTAACAGCCGCTTCTCTTCATCTTCCTTCTTTGTGTCTCTATCTTTTTCTCCCTATTTCCTTTCTCAAATTCACTGCCCTAGGATTTACTTCTCGGCCATTACACCATTTCCCTCTCTCCTACTTTCTCTCCTTTTTTTCACTCTCCGTCTCCTATAAATTCACAATCCCACCTCTTCAGCTTCCCTATCTGTCTCTCTATCTCTTTCTGCCTTGCATTTTCACATATCAAAGAAGAGCACACCACCCCCTTCACCGTCCCCCTCCCAGTCTATCTCTCACACCGTCATGGTCCCCTTCACCATCCCCTTCTCAGTATCTCTATCCTCAAATGTATTTAATTACATGTATTCAATTACAAAAGTCAATTACCCATTATAGATTTCAATTAGGCATTCATTTTCTTTGGTTGTGGCTACACATCCCAACAATCAATTTGTTTAAATAAAAAGACTTTTGAGCTTCTTCATAATCCTATTTACAATCACCATTTCCTATCCGAAAAATTCTTTGAAATCCTATTTGCCAGCACTTGTGTCTTGGCATTATACATTACATAGCAAAACTGTTTCTTCTTCAAGCTTTCCACAGCTAGAGGAGTGACTTGATCTGAAGTGTGTACACCCAAGTGCAAGCAGTCAAGCTGTAGTAATAATCCGGCTTGAGTTCGAAGTCAAATCCACAGGGAACTATTGTTAGTATTTCAAAGAAAGCAGTAGCAAAGACTGAATGATTGTGATCCTTGTGATTTGAAGTTTGTGTGATGAATGGGGATTTCCTGAACAAAATATAAGATTCTTTCCAGGATAGTTTTCTAGACAAAATATAAGATAGGTTCAAATTAAAAAGAAAGTCACTCTTTAGTTCAAGGATCTAGACATGTAGTTAATCATCCGGTTTATTATATTTATGCTTGATAACTCAAGGATAAAGATGGACTGTGAGAATTAAGTACATGATTTTGATGTCTTTCTAGAAGTTTATAAGAATTGCTTGTGTCAAGACTCAACTCGTCTACATACAAGCAAGTGTTTCTAAAAGGCATCCAATCATGGCGTTAATATTCTATTCTTTAAATGAAGTACAATAAAGGGGAGGATTGAAGGGTAGTCATGAGAATCTAGCCGGGGTACTTACCTTGAAACGAAAGATATTTCTATGTAAGAGTCATCCGTGTCATAGAAATAACCACGATTATACAAAGTACCTTAGTTTTGCTAGATGCAATTAATTATCTAATAAGCAAGGGGATATAAACATTAATCATTAGAACAAAGCACAAATATAACTTTCGAATAATTTATATATGTCATTCACCTCTTACTAAAGAGTGAATGAGAAACTACTCACTCTTCATGGCTTTGGTAAAGCTAAAAAAGTGAGTGATTCTCATCCTTCCAAGTAGAGAACTTACAAAATAGAAGAACGACAAACAAGGAGCCAATCTTCAACAAAGAAAGAGTGAATCATGTTCCACCCTTCACGGCTTTGGCAAAACTCTAGAAAAGTAGAAGAGTTTCACTCCTCTAAGAAAGAAGGAAGCTCAAGCTATGGAAGTGAAAGACATAAATAATAAAAGTAGAAGAAAGATAATCACTTTTGGAGGGTTTCCACCACAACCAAAAGATGAGCTATCGCTCTTGATATATAAAAGTAAGTACAACTACAAGGGGATTCTATGCCTCCAACATGGTTGCTACAACAAGTAGATAAAAGATTAACTAAACAACTACAAGGGGAGTCAAAGCCTCCATCATGGTTGTTATAGCATGTATGTAAAGACTACAAGTAAATAAAGAAACTAAAACTCTTAATACAAGCATATGAATCTAGCTAAATGAGTAGGAGTCTAAGCCTCCTTTCAAACTATAGTTCCTTAATGTCACAAGAGAAAAGAACTACAAGTTTTTTCAGAGAAAAAGATCCCCTTTACAACCTCCCAGCATGGGAGTATTTATATGCAAAAAGGGGAGAAAGATAAAAGAAGGTGAATAGTGTTTGCTGCCCAAGTTCACAAACCACTCTGCAGATAATCTGTGGGGGACGTTCAAAATATGTTGACGTTCGAACGTTGTTCTATGTTTTTCTAGTGTGGAAGTTTGAACGTTTTCTAGCGTTCGAACGCCAGATGGGGTTTGACCATATCACTCAAGTGGCCTGTGGTCCTCTGTTGAAACCTCCTTCCACACTCCATGCAAAGCTTGGCGCTTTATACTCATTACCCAGGTCTTCATTGGACGTTCCAACGTAGTCTGTCATTTAAACGTGGTACTCAAGTGCACTTCTTTATTTGCTACAACAAGTCATATCTTGTCAGTGCTCCAGTGGACGTTCGAACGTTTGTTGGCGTTCAAACGTATTGCTCAAGTTTCTCAGGGTCCTGGTTGTTGTCTGCAACACACTTTGTCTCAGCAATCTGTTTTTGACCTGGTTCAGTTTGAGGTTCGAATGTGAGTTGGTGTTCGAACATCAATACCATGGTCCAAACTTTTTCAATTTTGTCCCTTATTCTGCTAGTGTTGCATCCTGGTGTGATATTTGTTCACTTTGAGCTCTTGTTCACTTTAAGACCTAAAATATCATCACTTAAACTTCATTAAAGTACAATTAGTCTTAAAAATGCATTATAATATGCTAATTTTAAGTACTAATCAAGGAGCTCTACCCTCTCCCTCTTACCAGGTAACTACTGTGTTAAAATTATTAGTTCTGAATTTGTGGTTTATTTTTGGTTTCAATTACTACTTAATTAGATATGATTTATGCTGGTGTTTTCTTCTTTGTGAATTTTTTTTGATTCAGTTTATTCTTCTATTTAGTTACTGGTGGAGAACATTAGTTTATGTCTTTTCATGGTATTTGGTTTCTTTTTTGTTCTTACTTAAAGAATATGTGACTTGGGAGTGTTAATGTGACATCCCAAAATTCGGGGGTCATTAATTAACCGTTGACAATCCGTTAACCCGCAGAAATACCCATGGATGTCGCATAACCCGACACGACGTAAAAAACATCCAAGTCAAATACATCATGGTTCACACCCCATTAGGGTCCAATTTGGTCATTTAAAGGAAAGAAATTTTAAGCTCAAAGCTTGGCAAAATAATTTTTAAAACTTCAGTTTTTTCGACTAGCTACCGGTAGGTGTACACTGGCTACCGGTAGTTCGAGTAATCTGGAAAATCTCTACCAGAAGCTACTTGTTAGCTACCGGTAGCTAGAACCCTCTGGACCAACGACTACCGGTTGACTACCAGTAGCCTGAGACCTTCTGGTCCATGACTACTTGTTGACTACCTGTAGCTACTACCTTCTAGGTCACGACTACCTGTAGTTAAACCCAGATTTTTACCCATTTCTATAGTTTTTCATTTCCAATTCATTTCAAAACCTCTCAAGACCAAACAACACATGTATGAACCAACTCTAACTCATATAACATGATATTTACGTACCAAATATAGTTCATATAAGTTCTATTACATTTTCATACCAAGTATTGTCATACTTAATTTACAAAACTCAAACAACAAGGCCACATGCCGGCCCTCTTCACTCTCAATGACTCGAATGTGCTCCGTCCACCAGAGTATACTGCGCACCTGAAATGTGTTCTCATATAGGGTGAGCCAACGCTCAGTAGAGTAGATCCTACAGAGACTACTCCCCCTAGACCAATTCATTCCATACAAGAATATGCATTCAATGTTTGAATGCAACCATACCATGCCATGAAAGGAGATGATACTCACTCACGCACTTCAACCCGAGTCCACACTGACTCCCACAACACAATGCAATGCACTTGTGAAATGACTCGTTATTTGATGAAAATCCCATCCAATGATCGTTTGAAAATAAAAGTTGTTTCAATTATAAAATTACATCATTGATGGTTGTTACTCATTGAATGAGCACTTTATAATTGAAAATCTTGTGTCTTTGTTGGGCAATGGATTTTGGTATCACAACCGCCAGCTCCGTACACCATCACACTTTTCCAGAATTTCACCTCAGGGGAGTGTATGAACCAAGTAACTAGGTTTCGCACCCGAGGGAGTATCTAGCCTTTCTTGCTATGCCCAACACAAGTTTTTCATGCATGCAACTGTGCGACTCAATGGATCTTCAACCCAATTTTTCTGAGCCCACCCATCAAGCACCAAGTTTGGTGTTGATCACAATGCACCCACACTCATGCATATAGCCCATGAATGTGATGCCATGAACATACCCAACATGTAATGAATACCACATGAGCAATATTTCTCACACATCATCATAGTCCATGAAAAAATTATATCTTATGCATATAAATTTCATACTCCATCATGCTCAATATATATCAACAAGCATAAGTGTACATAACACAACATGATTTGCGATGTTATTTCACCAAACAAAAACATTTAAACATCCAAGGCATTTCATCAAACACCTTAAGGGCACCAAGTTATATAATCACATAACTCTTTTACAAGCATAAACATGTAACACATAGCATGATTTAGGGTTTACCAAGTTACAAGAATCTATTCAAGCAACTCTCACACATCAAAACAAACTAGAAATTGGCCCAAGCCCTTTCTACCCTCATTTCCATAACATTAGACCAACATAGAGCGAATTTCAACATTAAATCCTTAGTTTACCAACATCTAAGGAAAGAATAAACTAAGGTAGGAGGATCCCTACCTTAAATGGAGTGTGGAGAACTCCAAGAACACCAACCAAACCTTCAAGATCTTGATCTCCCAAAATCCTCCTCTTGGATCTTCGGTGACATCTCTTATTTTTGGTGTGGCTGCATAGCCCTCATCGCGTAGAAGAACTTTAGTTCTTGGTTCGATGGATTTCGACCGACGGAACTTCGGAAATCAGCGGAAGAAGATTGAAAATCTAAGTTTTCTCTCTTCTCTCTCTTTTCTCTCTATGGCCGGCCAAACAAAGGCTGAAAATAGGTGAAGAATATCTGATTTTTTAGATTTTTACCCCTATTTATAATTTTCGAGACTTGGCCCATATCGTGCCAAGTGTCCCCCGTTTATTCGGGTCCGTTTTCATCTCGAAACGATTTATTTGATCCCAGTTTAAGTTCAAGTTAATTTTATTTGAAATTTAATTTAATTTTAAAGTAATTTTTTAAAATTTATTTTTGGGGACCTTTAAAATGTCATTCGCCACACAGTCGCCTCGAACGACGTACAAAATTCGATTATCTCGTAATTTGACAGGGTGACTAGATTTCGTGATAAAAGTCCAACGGTGAACTCCGTTTTCTCATCCGAGGTCTAGAATATGAGTATTTTAAATACACATTATAATGACAAAATGACCATTTTGCCCTTTTCAAAAAAAAGGTTCATTTTTTTTTGGGTTTTACATTCTTCCCCCCTTAAAAGAATTTCGTCCCCGAAATTCACATACACATACACATCTCATCGCATGCATATGCTACAGTCATCTAACACTAAATGACTACAAGAAATTACCTCCATCCTTGAATAAGAAAGGATAATTGGTACGCATGGTGTCCTCACGCTCCCATGTTGCCTCCTCCACTCCTCGATGCTTCCACAACACTTTCACTAGGCTCACGATCTTGCCTCGCAAAACCCGATCCCAACTATCCATGATATGCACCGGTCCCTCCTCGAAGGTTCCATCCGTATCAACATTAAGTTCGCCCCAATCCACCACATAAGTCGGATCCGGGATGTATTTTCGGAACATAGAGATATGGAATACTGCATAAACACCCGATAGATTTGGCGGTAACGCTAACCTATAAGCGACTGTACCCACCCTCTCGAGTACCTCGAAGGGCCTGATGTACCTCGATGACAGCTTTCCCCGCTTGCCGAATCTAACCACTCCTCTTGTAGGTATTACCTTCAAGAAAACATGATCTCCCACCTCAAACTCCAGAGGTCGCCGCCGTTTGTCGGCGTAGCTCTTCTGTCGACTCTGTGCTGTGAGAAGACGCTTCCTGTAACGTCCCGCATTTTCTTTTATAAATGTATATAGTTATATGATAGATAATGATTGTGAAAATGAAGATATGTATAATGATGTAAGAATGAATCACATAGGTTAAAACATTAGAAATGAATAATTGGGAGACAAATGGATTTGGGAAGTTTAAGTTTTAAAGACGTTTGAGATTGAAATTAGTTATTAGATAAGTTTCTAAATATTTTTAGGTCAAGATAATGTTTTCATTGAATCCGGAAGGTTGAAAAACCTTGGGAAAGGTAATATGAGGTGCATTGGAAGCTTGGAAGTACTCCGGAATAAAAACACAAATTTCCTAACTTTCGAGTATAAAATAATTTGGATACCTCTCAGTATTTTGACCATAACTTTTTATCCTTATATTAAATTGATCTGAAATTTTTACAGTAGATAGTAGACATCTAGGGCTACAAAAATGTATCTCATGAAAATTTTCCAATTCGATCTCAAAATGGGTCCAAACTGCCTTGGAAGTTGGAGAAAAAATCGGTCTGCGGAATAGTACCGGTACCATTTGGTACCGGTACCCCGTTTTCAGAAGGTTTTTGGTACCGGTACTGGGTACCGGTACCATATGGTACCGGTACCGGGTACCGGTACACCCGATAAAAATCTGAATGTTTAATATCGCGACCTTGATACGATTTTTGGGCCTATAAATACTTTAGGCCGCTTTCTTAGTCGTCCATACACCATTCTAAACCCTAGATAGCTTAGGAGAGAGAGAGAGAGAGAAAGATCAAAACAATAGATCAAGATAGAATTACACCCTATAGAAATCAAAACCAAAATTTCTCAAGAACACCATTCTTCTCCTCTCTTCTTCTACACTTTTACTACACCTCTACCCACACCTCTTGGAACCCTAAGAGAAGACAAGAAGGAGATCTTTGGAGCTTGGGTTAGCTTAAAACTCTTGGATTCATGTAGGGGATTTCTTCTCTTTCTCTTACATTGAGACTAGGTTTACTTATATATATTCTTTACACTCTAAATTTTATATGTATGCTATAAATCATTGATTCTTGATATCCTCATGAATATTAACATGCTTTAAACAATATAAATGGTGGGTCAACCATTAAACCCTAGTTTCCAAGAGATATGAACTTTCTTTTCTAAATTTTAATTTACCCTTGATTTCAAAACCTTAGTGTTTCATATTAAAAAATAAAATGATGTTGTGGTGATCTCTTGTATTTTACATACTTAGTTATTGAAATTATTACATGATATATTTGGGAATTTTGCTTATAAATTTGAGACTTGTGAAATTGTTGGGCATTTGAGAACATATTGGATAATGTATTGCTTGTGTGGTTACTTGGATAAACCTTGAGGGTGAGAGGTTCCTTGTAAGGATGCTCATGCCAAGAGAGGATAATTGGTGACATTATCAAGAGGTTCCTTGTAAGGATGCTTGAATAACTCAAACCTTGAGGCTGAGAGGTTCCTTGTAAGGATGCTCATGCCAAGAGAGGACTATTTGTGACATTATCAAGAGGTTCCTTGTAAGGATGCTTGAATAACTCAAACCTTGGGGGTGAGAGGTTCCTTGTAAGGATGCTCATTCCTAAGAGAACAATAGTATATCATGTGTTGGAAAATAGTGATATTTTTGAAATGGATATTTATGGGAATTGGTTGTTATAGTATATTTCTATTAGTATTGTTATTTAAACTTGAGATCCGTTGTTAAATGTCCTCGTTTTACTTCAAACATTATGTATGCTATTTGTGAAATGAGACCACCCATTTTATATG
>CM042199.1:23700673-23718514 GCA_023539305.1 Ilex asprella | reverse complement strand
TTAGCCTCACATGTTTTGGAGAGAAGAGAGAGAAGAGGAGAAAAAAAATCAATCTTCAAGCTTTCTCCTTCGATTCTCGGAGTTCCGTTAGTCAGAATTCGTCGATTCAAGAGTTAAAGTCGATCACCGCGACGACGGTTACGTCTACGTACCAAGAAAAGTGGATTTCACCGAAGATCCAAAGAAAATATTTTAGATAAATCAAGTTCTTGAGCTATTGTTGGTGTTCTTGGAAGTTCTATCACTTCCTCCACGCTACAAGAACGCTACAAGAGGTAGGGTTCTTCCTACTTTAGTTTTGTTCCTCTCCTTTCGGGTTGTTTAAGGGACTGAATTTAGAGACTCTTATGGACTGATTCTCTTATGGACTGATTTATGGACTATTTTGGGGTTGAAATATGGGCTGTTAAGTGACTGTATTTTGGACTAAATTTGGGACTGTTTTGTGTGCCTAATTAGTGGTTGTTTTGTGCACTAAATTGGGGCTGTTTTTGTGCACTAATTACGAGCTGTTTTGTGCACTAAATAAGGACTATTTTGTGCACTAATTAGGGGCTGTTTTGTGCACTAATTAGGGGTTATTTTGTGGGCTATACATGGGTTGTTTTGTGTTGATTTTTGTGGGATGTCATATGTTATCATGTGCCTTGTGATTTAAGTGTGTTATTGACATAGATTATGTAATAACATGCTTGTCAATTGTGTTGAATATAAATGTTGATACATGCTAGTTGATGTTCTGACATTGTGATGAAATTATGGAGATTATATGTATATGTTATAATTATCCATGATATATGTTAAGTTGTTCATTTGGTAGTCATTGCATGTTGGGAATGAATTTAGCATCACATTCATGGGCATAAGTCATGAGCATGGGTGTGTGGTATGCATAGTTAATCAAATACCTTGTTTGGTGGTTGGTATGTGGGCTCAAAAAAAAAGTAGATCAAAGATCCCCTTTGAGTCTCGTGGTTGTATGGAAGAAAACTTGTGTCGGGTATAGCAAGCAGGGTTAGACTCTCCCTCGAGTGCAAAATTCGGTCACATGGTTCAGACACTTCCCGACGGTGAAATTATAGAAAAGTGCTGGTGTTTACGGTACCGCCGGTTAAGAAACCAAAATCCGTTGTCCAACCAAACGCAAGATTTTGTTTTGTAAAAATACTCATTCAATGAGTAATATCTATCAATGATTTAGTTTTATAATGAAACAGCTTTTATTTCAAACGATCATTAGATGAATTTTTCATCAAATGACGGTTCTTTTCACAAGTGTATTGCATTGTGTTGTGGGAGTCGTTGAAGACTCGGGTTAAAGTTGCATGAGTGAGTCCCATATCATTTCATAGCATGGCATGGTAAATTCTAATATAGAGTTGCATATTCTCACTTGGAATGTCGATGAGAATAAATGTTGTTTGTAAACATTGCATGTGCACTTAGGTGGGGAGTAGCCTCTGTAAGAATTACTTTACTGGGCGTGGCTCACCCTGTACGGAAAAAAATTTAAGGTACGGATTATACGTTGATGGACGACACTCACTCGGACATTTAAGGACGAAAAGTCGACTTGTGGCTTTCAATCCATTTCTTTTGAAAAACTAGACTTGTAATTAAATTTTGGCATGTAATGTGAAAAGAAATTATAACAAATTTTATATGGATTGCTTTAATATAACTGTGTATGTTTTATATGAATATGGATAAATGGACCCGGTGTGGTCATAGGTGAATATTGAACCTCAGATGGGTCTTGTTATTATATGATGCACATGTTATGTTTTGGGTAGAGTTTTCCATACAAAGGAGACTTTGTCCGATTTTGTTCAATTATGGACCCCAATAAGAGGGGCATAACGGCACGATGTCGGGTTACTCGGTATCCACGGGTATTCCGCGGGTTGATGGGTAATCAACGGACTCTCAGATTTTGAGGCATCACAGCTTGGTATCAGAGCCTAAGTATGCGATTAACCTAGGGCTGATGGGCATGCTTCTAGACCATTACACCCCATACGCATTTCATGTTATGTGCTCTACTTGTTACATGTTATGTGTTACTTGTTGTGTGAAATTATATACATGATAGAATGTATATGGAAAAGAGGAACGCTAGGGTTAGAAACCATAACCTTGGGTTTAGAAAAGAGATGAACGGGGTAGTTCAAGGGTTAAACGTCTACTAGTATGTGACACATGTTCTATTAGGGGGACAATGAGAGAATTCTCAACGTTTGTGTTTGATCCCTAACTTTGGGATAATAAATTATTGGCCTATTGCTATTTTATGTGTGTGTAGATGGCAACTAGAGGAAGGGGAGGTTGGGGTGAACGGAACAACAACCAACCACCACCAGCCTTTGACCAACAAACCTTTGTGGAGGCTATTGGTGTTGCGGCTGCTACTGTTGCACAAGTTAGTGCTACAACTGCTACTATTGCACAAGTTAGTGCTACAACTGCTATTATTGCACAGACTGGTGCAAATGTGGGTCAAGGAGGATCAAATAACCTCCAGAAGTTCATGGCTCACAATCATCTAGTCTTTCTGAAAGGAGCGGATCTGATGGTAGCTGATCATTGGTTCTGGCAGGTTGACAAGACCTTAAGGGCTATGGAGATCACCTCCGATGCCACTAAGATAACACTAGTTACATTCTAGTTAGAGGGAGAATCCCAAGTATGGTGGGATTGGGTTAAAGACTCCAAGAACTAAGAGGCAATGACTTGGGCAGAGTTCAAGGAACTCTTCATGGGTAAGTACTTCCCGGCGGCTGCTCAACATGCAAAGGCCTGAGAGTTCTTAGACTTGAGGCAAGGAATGATGACGGTGCTCGAATACGTGGCTAAGTTCACAGAATTAGCCCGTTTCACTGATGATTCTGTGGCCACAAACATGGCCAAAGTAAGGAAGCTTGAGGATGGCTTGAAGTTGTTCATCTGGGGCAAAATTGTGGGTCTTCTTCTGCAAGACTTGGATACGATGGTTATGACAGCTATGGCTATTGAAAGAGAGGTTGATGATTTAAGGAACATCCGGGAAGCAGATGGTAAAGACAAGAAGAAGGAGGGTCAATCCTCTTCTTCTGGTGCGGACTTCTGCTCTGCATGGGCATCAAGGGCAGGGCCGCGACTATCAAGGCCAAGGCCAAGGTCAGTCCTCCTGAGACGGGGGAAATCAGAGGCCTCCTTTTCAGGAAGGCCAACGGACTTGCTATCATTACCACCAACTGGGGCATATAAAGCGGGATTGTCCTCAGAGACAGGGATCCCAGGACCAGGAGACGTCTCAATCCCAGTCATTAGTGGGATATTCACAGTCTCACTATACTCTTTCCTACCCTACCATGGGTCAAGGAAGTCAGTATCCATTCTAGGGTGCCGCACAAGGCCCCACTACTTCACGTGCGGGGATCCCACAAGCAGGTCAGATGGGTAAGGGTATGGGTCGAGGCCAAGGATAGGGCTCTCAAATCGGGACTTTGGGGACCCAAGGGCGTGTCTACGCCATCATACCTCACACTAAGCCGATAGATTAGTCGATTATCCAGGGTACATTTTTACTCTCTCACTTATGGGCAAGGGTGTTATTTGATTCTAGTGTATCTCATTCCTTTATTGCTGCATCATGTGTGAAAGACTTGGGTTTAGAGGTTGAAATCTTGGAAGAGCTATTGCATGTGAGTTCTTCCTAGGTGCTAGGGTGAGAGTTGACCAGATATGTCAGAATTATGAGTTAGAGATCTCAAGAATTGTACTCACCGTGGACCTTAGGGTCATGGACATGTCAAAGTTTGATGTCATCGTTGGGATGGATTGGTTGACGGCACACCGAGTCGTCATTGATTGTGATCGTAAGAAGGTTACTACCTATACACCAGACGATATTTGTTTTATGTTTCAGGGGGATAAGCACGATGCTTTATCCCAAGCCGTGTATGACTCTAGATGACACGGGCAGTTGATGGGTTGGCTAGCAAACCTTACACTGGAGGATGAGGCGAGACAGGATTTGGGTCTACCTCGGGTGGTTTGTGAGTATGAGGATGTTTTTGGGATGAACTATCGGGATTACCTCCACAGAGGGATGTAGATTTTACCATTGAGTTGGATTCCAGTACATCGTCTATTTCTATGACCCCACATAGGATGACGCCTGCAAAGTTACAAGAACTCAAGGTCCTATTGCAAGAATTGTTGGACAAGGGTTTTATTAGACCGAGTACCTCACCTTGGAGCACTCCGGTGCTATTTGCAAAGAAGAAGGACAAGACCCTTCTACTATGCATAGACTATCGGCAATTGAATAGGGTTACTATTAAGAATATGTACCCTTTGTCGAGGATTGATGACTTGTTCGATCAGTTAAGGGGGCGCAGGTTTACTCCAAGATAGATCTCCGCACCAATTACCATCAGTTGAGAGTTAGGGAGAAGGATATCCCTAAGACGGCATTTAGGGCGTGGTATGGGCATTTCGAGTTCATAGTCATGCCTTTTGGATTGACAAACACTCCAGCGACATTCATGGATCTCATGCATAGGGCGTTCCAACCCTACCTAGATCAGTTTGTGGTGGTCTTCGTTGACGATATTTTGATCTACTCCAAGTTTGAGGAGGAGCATGAGGGTCACTTGAGAATTGTTCTCCAGGTCTTGAGAGACCATTAGTTATACGCCAAGTTCAGCAATTGTGAATTTTGGTTGACTGAGGTGAAATTCTTAGGGCAAATGGTGTTGGCTTCGGGTGTATCCGTGGACCCAGAGAAGGTTGAGGCAGTCATGAATTGGGAGAGACCAAAGAGTCAGTGCTCAAGAAATAAAATTTCTTAGGATTGGCAGGGTATTACTGGAGGTTCATTGAGGACTTCTCCCGACTGGCTGCACCTATGACGAGATTGACCAAGAAAGAGGTCAAGTTTGAGTGGAATGATTCTTATGAGAAGGCATTCCAGGAGTTGAAGATGAGGCTTACTTCAACTCCTATTTTGATAGTCCCAGAAAGAGGATAGAGGTACACAGTATATTGTGATGCCTCTAAGGATGGACTCGGCTGTGTGTTGAGGTATTCTGGAAGGGTTGTGACTTATGGTTCTCGATAGTGAAAGAATCACGAGTAGAATTATCCTACGCACGACATAGAATTGGCAGCCAACGTCTTTGCCTTGAAGGTCTGACACCACTATCTATACAGTGAGTAGTTCAAAGTGTTTTCAGACCACCAAAGTCTGAAATAAATCTTTACACAGCGGAATCTCAACATGAGGCAACGCAGGGGGATGGAGTATCTGGAGGACTATGACTTCACTTTGCATTACCATCCAGGTAAGACAAATGTGGTGGCTGACGCACTTAGCCAGAAGTCCCGGGGAGTCTTGGCTAGTGTGGCTTCCTGAGAGTGGCAGATGCTCGAGACTGTGGGACAGTTCGGGCTATGATACATGGGGCAGGCTCAGGGTATGTTGAAAATTTTAGTGGCTACTTCATCCCCTACTGAGTAGAGTGATCGAGTTCCCAAGGCGGGACACAGAGATATTGTCTATCATGTATCGGGTATGGTTGGGAACAAGTGATGAGGACTAGACCATTCACTCGGATGGTAGTCTTAGCTATAAGGGAAGGATTGCGGTTCTCCAGTCTATAGAACTGAGAGAGGAGATCCTTAGAGAGTTTCATTGTTCTCGTTTTGTTGTGCACCCAGGTGACATGAAGATGTATCATGATCTTCGTCGCCAATATTATTAGAGCAGAATGAAGAAACATGTTGAGAATTTTGTTAGTAGATATCTCGCGTGTCAGCAAATGAAGGCTGAACAACAGAGACCAGAAGGGTTACTCCAGCCTTTGGAGGTAGCTGAGTGGAAGTGGGAGCATATCTCGATGTATTTTGTGACTCACTTGCCACGAACATTGCGAGGGCATGACGCGGTGTGGGTGATAATGGACCGATTTACTAAGTCGACACACTTTTGGGTTATGCGGATGACCTTCACACTGGAAGAATTCTATAGGTTATATATACGGGAAATTGTCCGATTACATGTGGTACCCGTATCTATAGTATCGGATCGGGATACCAAGTTTACGACTCATTTTTGGGAGAGTTTTTAGCGAGTCATGAGAACACAGTTGATGATGAGCACTACCTTTCATTCCCAGACGGACGGTCAGTTGGAGAGGACCATCCAGACTTTAGAGGATATGCTACGGGCATGCGTCCTAGATCTCAAGAGTAGCTGGGAAGAACATTTATCGTCAGTAGAGTTCGCCTACACTAACATTTATCAGGCAAGCATACAGATGGCACCTTATGAGGCACTATTTGGAGGCTTTGTCGATCTCCGGTTTGTTGGACGGAGGTAGAAGAGAGACCCTCTACGGGTCCGGATTTGGTTAGGGACATCTTTGAGAAAGTGGACTTGATACAAAAACGTCTTTTCACGGCTCAGAGCCAGTAGAAGAGCTACGCTGACAAACGGCGGCGACATCTAGATTTTGAGGTAGGAAATCATGTATTCTTGAAGGTGATGCCTAAAAGAGAAGTAGTCAGGTCTGGCAAGCGGAAAAAACTGTCGCCGAGGTGTATCAGGCCCTTCGAGGTACTCGAGAGGGTGGGTACAATTGCTTACCGATTAGCGTTACCACCAAATCTATCGGGTGTTCATGCGGTATTACATGTCTCAATGCTCTGAAAATACAACTCAGATTCGACTCATGTGGTGGATTAGGGAAAGCTTGTTATTGATGCGGATGAGACCTTCGAGGAAGGACTGGTACGTATCATGGATAGTCAGGAGTAGGTTTTGCTAGGCAAAACCGTGAGACTAGTGAAGGTGTTGTGGCAGCACCGAGGAGTGGAGGAGGCGACATAGGAGCACAAGGACACTATTTGTACCAATTACCCTTTCCTCTTCCAGGATGGAGGTACATTTTTATAGTCATTTAGTGTTAGATGACTGTTGCATATGCATGTGATTGTATGTGCATGAGCATGTGAATTTCGGGGACGAAATTCTTTTAAGGGGGAAAGAATGTGAAACCCGGATAAATTTGAATTTTTTTTTTTGAAAAATGGCAAAATGGTAGTTTGTCATCCTAATGTGTATTTAAAATACTCATGTTCTAGACCTTGGATGAGGAAACGTATTTTTTCATTAGATTTGCATCACAAAAACTAGTTACCACGTCAAATTTCGTTGAATTCTGAGATAGTCAAATTTTTTTACGTCGTTCGTGGCGACTGCGTGGTGGATAACCTTTTAAAGGTCCCCAAAAATGAAATTTTTAAAAATTCCTTAAAATTAAGTTAAAGTTCAAATAAAATTAATTTAAACTTAAACTGGAATAAAATAAATAGTTTTGGGGCGAAAATGGACCCGAATAAGTGGGTGACACTTGGCGCGATTTGAGCCAAGTCTTTAAAATTATAAATAGTGACTTAAATCAGATTTTTTGGAGAAATATCTCCATTCTTTTAGCCTCGCATGTTTTGGAGAGAAGAGAGAGAAGAGGAGAAAAAAAATCAATCTTCAAGCTTTCTCCTTCGATTCCCAGAATTTTGTCGGTCAGAATTCGTCGATTCAAGAGTTAAAGTTGATCACTGCGACGAGGGTTACATCTATGTACCAATAAAAGTAGATTTCACCGAAGGTCCAAAGAAAAGATTTTGGAGAAATCAAGTTCTTGGGCTATTATTGGTGTTCTTTGAAATTTTATCACTTCCTCCACGCTACAAGAGGTAGGGTTCTTTCTACTTAGGTTTTATTCCTTTCCTTTGAGGTTGTTTAAGGGGCTGAATTATGGACTGATTTTAGGGACTGTTATGGACTGCTTTATAGACTGTTTTGGGGTTGAAATATTGGTTGTTAAGTGACTGTATTTTAGACTAAATTTGAGACTGTTTTGGGTGCCTATTTTGGGGCTGTTTTGTGCACTAAATATGGGCTGTTTTGTGCACTAAATCGGGGCTATTTTGTGCACTAATTAGGGGTTATTTTGCGCACTAATTAGGGGTTGTTTTGTGCACTAATTAGGGACTGTTTTGGGGCCATAAACGGGCTGTTTTATGGGCTATACACGGACTAATTCGTGGGCTATACATGAATTATTTTGTGCTGATTTTTGTGGGATGTTATGTGTTACCATGCACCTTGTGATTTAAGTGTGTTATAGACATAGATTATGTAATAACATGCTTGTTAATTGTGTGAAATATAAATGTTGATACATGCTAGTTGATGTTTTGACATTATGATGAAATTATAGAGATTATATGTATATATTAGATGTTGATATGTTATTTAAGTTGTCCATTCGGCATTCATTGCATGTTGGGCATGAATTTAGCATCACATTCATGGGCATAAGTCATGAGTATGGGTGTGTGGTATGCATATCTAATCAAACACCTTGTTTGGTGGTTGGTATGTGGGCTCGGGAAAAAAGTGGATCGAAGATCGCCTTTGAGTCACATGGTTACATGGAAGAAAACTTGTGTCAGGTATAGCAAGCAGGACTAGACTCTCACTCGGGTGCAAAACCCGGTCACATGGTTCAAACACTTCTTGGTGGTGAAATTTCAAAAAAGTGCTGGTGTTTACAGGACCAGTGGTTGAGCTACCAACATTTGTTGCCCAACCAGATACAAGATTTTGTTTTGTAAAAGTACTTATTCAATGAGTAATACCCATCAATGATTCGGTTTTATAATGAAACAACTTTTATTTCAAACGATCATTGGATGGATTTTTCGTCCAATGACGGTTCTTTTCACAAGTGCATTGCATTGTGTTGTGGGAGTCAGTGAGGACTCGGGTTAAAGTTGCATGAGTGAGTCTCATCTCATTTCATAGCATAGCATGGTAAATTCCAATATAGAGTTGCATATTCTTATTTGGAATGTTGATGAGAATAAATATTATATGTAAATATTGTATGTGCACTTAGGTAGGGAGTAGCCTCTTTAGGAATTACTTTACTGGGCGTGGCTCGCCCTATACGGGAAAACATTTCAAGTACGGGTTATACGTCGATGGACGGCACTCACTCAGGCACTTAAGGAAGAAAAGCCGACTTGTGGCTTTCAATCCATTTCTTTTGTAAAACTAGACTTGTAATTAAATTTTGACATGTAAAGTGTAAAGTAATTGTAATAGAGTTTATATGGACTATTTTAATATAACTGTGTATGTTTTATATGAATATGGATAAAAGGACCCGATGTGGTCTATATTTACTCATAAATGGATCCGTTGTGGTCATAGTTGAATATTGGACCTCGGATGGGTCTTGTTATTATATGATGCACAAGTTGTATTTTGAGTAGAGTTTTTCATACAAAGCAGACTCTGTCCGATTTTTATTCAATTATGGACCCCGATAAGAGGGGCATAACAGCACGATGTCGAGTTACTCGGTACCCACGGGTTGATGGGTAATCAACGGACCCCCAGATTTTGGGGCGTCATAAGAGAAGTGAGTAATTCTCATCCCTCCAAGTAGAAAACTTACAAAATAAAAGAACAACAAACAAGGAATCAATCTTCAACGAAGAAAGAGTGAATCATGTTCCATCCATCACAGCTTTGGCAAAGCTCTCAAAAAGTGGAAGAGTTTCACTCCTCTAAGAAAGAAGAAAGCTCAAGCTATGAAAGTGAAAAACATAAACAATAAAAGTAGAAGAAAGCTAATCACTTTTGGAGGGTTTCCACCACAACCAAAAGATGGGCTATCACTCTTGATATATAAAAGCAAGTACAACTACAAGGGGAGTCTAAGCCTCCAACATGGTTGCTACAACAGGTAGATAAAAGATTAACTAAACAACTACAAGAGGAGTCAAAGCCTCCATCATGGTTGTTATAGCATGTATGTAAAGATTACAAGTAAATAGAGAAACTAAAACTCTTAATACAACCAAATGAATCTAGCTAAATGAGTGGGAGTCTAAGCCTCTTTTCAAACTCTAGTTTCTTAATGTCACGAGATAAAAGAACTACAAGTTTTTCCAGAGAAAAATCTCCCATTTACAAGCTCCCAGCACGAGAGTATTTATAGGCAAAAAGGGGGGGAAGATAAAAGAAGATGAATAGTGTTTGCCGCCCAAGTTCACAAACTACTTTGCAGACAGTCTGTGGGAGACGTTCGAACGTTGTTATGTGTTTTTCCAGTGTGAACGTTCGAACGTTGTCTGGCGTTTGAACGCCTAATGGGGTTTGACCATATCACTCAAGTGGCTTGTGGTCCTCTGTGGAAACCTCCTTCCACACTCCAAGCAGAGTTTGGCATTTTGCACTCATTGCCCAAGCCTTTAGTGGACGTTCGAACGTGGTTTTCCGTTAGAACGTGGTACTCAAGTGCACTTCTTTATTTGCTGTAACACGCCATATCTTTAGTCTAGTCTTGTCTGTGCTCCAGTAGGCGTTCGAACGTATTACTCAAGTTTTTCAGGGTCTTGGTTCTTGTCTGAAACACACTCTGTCTCAACAATCTAGTTTTGGCCTGGTTCAGTTTGAGGTTCGAACATGAGTTGACATTCGAATGTCATTGCCTTGGGCCAAGCTTTTTCAATTTTGTCTCTTATTCTGTAGGTGTTGCATCCTGGTGTGATATTTGTTGACTTTGAGCCCTTGTTCACTTTAAGACCTGAAACATCATCACTTGAACTTCATCAAAGTACAATTAGTCTTAAAAATGCGTAGTAATATGCTAATTTTAAGTACTAATCAGTAGCTCCTCCAAAATTTTTAAAAATTTAAAATAACTTTACCAAGCCTTCGGGCCTTGAGTCCTTTTTGTTCAAAGAATGGAAATTGAGTAATATTAGGTTTAAATGGATGCATATTGAACCTTGAAATTTTCAAGTGATTGAAAGGTATACAAGATATGTGTTTGGGAGTGCCCGGTATAAGAGAGACTGTCTAAACTCTGTGTTGGTTACAATCCCAATGAATGTGATGTTATGACGTGGTGTCGGGTGACGCGGGATTCACAAGTACTTCCACGGGTTGATGGTTGATCAATAGGTTGACAAAGGACCGCCAGTTTTAGGGGCATCATACTTGCTTTGCTATTCTGCCCATGCCTGGTTGAGGAAGAGTTACGAGATGTAAAACAAAAAAATCCACTGATGGGGGTGGGGAATACTATGTAATGATTCCATCATTCACGATAAATAAATAAATAATAAATAAAAAGATCATTTCATTTCGACAAAAAACCCACAACCAAGTTCTATAGCTTTTGGTCCGCTATCATTATTGATTAGTACTCAAATATAGCATATTATTGTGCCTTTTGGATTAATTATACTTTGATGGAGTTTAAATGATGACAATTCAGGTTCTAAAGTGAAAAAAAGGTTCAAGGACAATAAAAAGTACATTTGAATGTAATTTCAGCACATTGGGGAACAAAATTGAGAAGCTTGGAACAGAGTAGTACCGTTCGAACACTGCATATCGTTCGAACGTCCACTTGAACCAGGAAAAGACCAGATCTCTGAGACAACATGTGTTGTAGCCAAGAACCAAAACCCTAGAGAATTAAGTACTACGTTCAAATGTCACCTACCGTTCGAACGTCCACTGAAGCACTGACGAGACCAGACTTACTGAAGATATGGGGTGGTGCAACAAATCTATGACAAGTTTTGCATGGAGTGTGGCAGGAGATTTCCACAGAGGACCCCATGCCATTTGACGTCTGAGTGATATGAATAGATCTCATCTGGCGTTCGAACGCCCTTAGAGGAAAGACAAAAGACACATTCGAATGTCACCCACCGTTCGAGCGCCCTTAATCAAAAATAGAAAAGACGTTCGAACGCCAGATACTGTTCAAACGCCCTCGATAGATTGCCTGTAAAGTGGGTGGGTTTTCACTTTGCCTTCGACTACGAGAACTATTCCTTCGCCCCCCTTTTTTTTTTCCTTCTCCTTGCCTATAAATGCACCCATTTTTGGAGAGCAAAGGGGCCAGCACTAGACAGAATTAAGGGCAGCACTTCAGGAACTCTCCCTTTCCTATTGTCTTAATTTTCTTCTTCGCTAAAGAATTGGGAAGTTTAGACTCTCATTCCTTTCTTTACATTAATGTTTACATTTGCATTTATTTACGAAGTGTAGTTTCTTTATTTACTTCTAATCTTTGTATTTATGCTATTACATACATATCTTTATTTTTGTCTTGCAACTTCTATTGTTTGAGCTCCCTTCTTTCTTAGTGGAGTGAAAATCTTCCACTTTTCTAGAATTTTGCTAAAGCCGTGAAGGGTGGAACGTGTTTTACTCATTCTTTATTGAAGATTAGCTCTTTGTTATTATGCTTTTATTTTGCAACATCCTCTACTTAGAGGGATGAGCATCACTCACTTTTCAAGTTTTACCAAAGCTATAAAGAGAGTAGTTTCTCCTTCATTCTTTAGTAAGAGGTGAAGGGCATGTATTGATTATCCGAAAATTATATTTATGCATTGTTCTAATGCTTAAATATTTATCCCCTTGTGTAAAAGAATGGAATATTAAAACCATGGTTGGATGTCTTGTAGAAACATTTGCTAGATTATAGATGGGTTAAGTCTCAGCACAAGCAATTTTTGTAAACTTCTAAAAAGGCATCGTAACCATGGTATTAATTCTCACAGTCCATCTTTACCTTCTAATTAACTTGTTGACACGGGAGTTAATTGAGCTATTAAGCATAAACATAACAAACCGGATAATTGACTCGAACTAAAGAGTGACCTTTCTTCCATTTAAATTAATCTTATATTTTGTTTAGAAAACATTCTTGGAAAGAATTTCATATTTAATTCAGAAAAAACCTCCCAATCTCATAATCACAAATTTCAAAGGTTACAATCAAACTTTGAAACACAACAAGTTTCCTGTGGATTCTACTCTAGACTCAAATCAGATTATTACTACAACTTGACCGCCTGCACTTGGGTGTACACATTGCAGATCAAGTCAAGTATTTTGGGTCGTTGCCGGGAAACCTTGGTAAAAGTGTTTTAAGGTAAAAGGTAAAAAGATCTTTTTTTTGTATATATTATTTAGTTTACTGTAAATAATTTGTTTTGATTCCATTTATTTTATGTCTGAGAACACTCCTCACCATAAAAATTTGTCGGCAGAATCTTTTGGGTCTGTGAACCAATCTGAACCAAATTCACCTAGATTAATAGTAGACTCTTGTGAGAGTATTATGGTAAATAATGGTATAAATGGAGAAGTTCCCATGAGGGAGGAAGAAGTGCATAACATTCAAACTTTGAGGGATTACTTAAATCCCATAAGAAATAGTGTCCCCTCATGTTTTGAATTTCCTCCAAATACACCCCCTTTTACTATAAAGTTGGGGACTACACAGTTGTTACCTATTTTTCATGGGTTGGATACAGAGAATTCGTATCTGCGTATAAAAGATTTCGAGGAAGTGTGTAGAACATTTCAAGACAATTCGAAACTTGCCAAGATGAAACTTTTTTCTTTCTCTGTAAAGGACAAAGCTAAACAATGACTAAATTCTTTAAAATATCTTTCCATGCCTACCTGACAGATCTTTCAAAATGAATTTTTCAAAAAAAAATTTCCCTTACATTGGACCAACACACTCAAAAGGCAAACATGAATTTTTCGGTGAAAGAAGGGAAAACATTTTACCAAAATTGGGAAAGATTCAAAGAACTACTCCAAGCCTGCCCACACCATGCTTTTGAGAATTGGACATTAGTAGGAATTTTCTATGACTCCTTGCCCCCTAGACTTTGTCGGTTTGTTGAAATAATGGCCCAAGGAGAGTTTATGGGTAAAAGTCTAGAGGAGGCGTTCTATTTCTTTGACACCATATCTGACAGTTCTCAGATGTGGGACTCAACCCGAGCCTTCAATGGCTCTCATAACACATGCAATTTCATGCGTATGAATCTGGGTCTTCCATTTATAAATATCAGGTCTTTCTTGGGGTGGATATTTATAGACTTACACCAATGAGCACCCAACCAACACAGTATTCATGGACTTACACCAACGGCTCCACGTATGCCGGCACACTTTATAGACTCAATACTAATGGAGTGCATATCCAAAATCACTGGGTCTTGCACCCAATGGACAGTCTAACCCTTCTTGCTAACCCCGACCCAATTTTCAATGCAACCCATGCGATTCAGTCAAATCTTGGTCCAACTTTCCCGAGCCCACGTACCATCCACCAAGAGTGCTATTTGATCAAGACCTTGCACACACCCATACTCATGTCACATGCCCACGAATGCGATGTTTCTCGTGCATATGCAAATGTAATGTATAATTCCATTTTCAATATCAAGTTCAATATGTCATGATCACAATATGAACAACTTAGATATCCATCTACATTTTCCATGGTCAATTACATTGTAAGCATATAACCACCATCAACAAATTCACCCAAACATGTTATAACATTGTCTATGCAATTAACACACTTAATCAACATAGGAATTTCATCAAACACATCCAAGGCATAATTATAAACACATATCATGCCTATTTCACCACATATCTCAAGAAATCACAAACAAGTAATTTTGACAAATCCAATTCATGCTAGAATTGATTTTAACCATTCTTATTGTGACACTCCAAAATTTGGGATATCGTAAATGGACCTATCAACCCACGGAATACCCGTGGATATCATATAACTCGATATCACGTCGTTATGCCCCATTTATAGGGGTCTATAATTTAGCAAAATTTGGGCAGAGTCTCCTTTGTACAGGGAGCTCTACCCAAGACACAACCTGTGCAATCATCCAGCATTGACCACACTGGGTCCATTTATCTATACTCATATAGCAACATTTAATTTCACGACCCGTTCGAGGTCTAACATACATCCATTCATAACCATCCAATACATGCATAATGAAGGTTTTTAAACGAAACATAATCCACATAAGTTCAATTACAATCCCTTTCATAAAATTACATGTCAAAACTAGTTTTCTCCAAAAAAATTTCAAAATGAGTTATAAAAGTCACAAATCGGCTTTCTTCACCTTTGAGGCTCTAAAGGGGAGCCATCCACTTGTGTGTATCCCGCACATGAAATATTTTTCGTGTAGAGTGAGTCACGCTCAATAAAGTATTTCCTACAGAGGCTACTCTTCAACCTAGATGCATATGAAACGTTCACATACAACAATTTACGAGCAACATTCTTTTCAATCAAGACAATGCAATCTTATGATAGGGATTTGTATGTCATACTATGAATTGAGATGAAACTCACTCATGCAACTTCAACTCGAGTCCTCACCGACTCCCACAACACAATGCAATGCACGTGTGTAATGAATCCGTCATTTGATGAAAATACATCTAATGATTGTTTGAAATAAAAGTTATGTACTTATAAAATCAAATCATTGTTAGATGTTACTCATTGAATGAGTAATTTTATAAAACAAAATCTTATGTCTTTTTTGGGCAACGGATTTTGGAATCACACCGTTAGCTCTGTACGCCTTTTTACACTTTTTTGGAATTGTAGCGTCGGTAAGTGTATAAACCATGTAGTCGAGTCTTGCACCCAAGGGAGAATCTAGCCCTTGTTGCTATACTTGACACAAGTTTTTCATGCAATCATGCGACACATTAGGATCTTCGATCCAACCTTCCCGAGACTACATATCAACCACCAAGTATGGTGTTTGATCACACCTTGCATACACACTCACCTAATGCGATGTCTCTATGCAAATGCAATGTAATGAACCATTGCGTGTCAATGTCAAGTCTCATATGTAATGAATGTCATATGGATTAATTTAACCATATACTTCAACATAAGCCTTGGTAATTTAAATCTAATGCACATAATTACCACAATTTATCATGATGCTAATATATTAGCAATCATAACAAGCATGTTATTACACAATTTATGTCCAAACACAATTTACTCATAAGAGCACCATTTAAACACATAGCTTGCCCATACCATACCAAAATTCCAAGAGGTTTCACAAGGAACTTCCACATATCAAATTCAAGGTAGAACTTGAATTAAACCATTTCTACACACATTTCCTCATTTCTATAACAATAGACTCATTTCCACAACAAGAGACTCATTTCCATAACAATAGGCAAAGCATAGGGAGTTTTATGCCCCCAATCATTCCATATGGAAATGAACATATATCAACATTTACATTTTTGATTGTAATTCATATCATAAGCATATGATTTCACTTTATCACATCATCCAAGCATGTTATCACATCTCATGCAATTAACACACTTTATTTTACGTAGACATTTTATCAAACACCTTCAAGGCACCAAATTAGGTAATCACATAAAATACCTAAATTTATCACATAAGTCAAAAAAAATTAGAATAAATGATTTTCACATACCCAATTATCAAAACTTTCAAGAAATCACAAACTAACAATTTCTAATTACCAATCCATACTAGAATTTAGCCTACCCATTTCCATTAAACCAACTATAATAGGCAAGTGTTAAAATACTCAAAACAGCCCACCCACTTCCTATGGACACCATAGGATGAAAATAAACCAAAGTAGGAGGGAATCCTACCTCTTGGAGCTTAAATCGAAGAGTAGAGCTTCGAAGAACACCACCACAACCTTCAAAACTTGATTTTCTCAAAATCTCCCCTTGGATCTTCATGAAGTCACTCGTTCTTAGTGTGGTTGTGTAGCCCTTGCCGCAGTGATCGACTCTAACTCTTGATCCGAGTCGATCCAAGCGACGGAACTTCAAAGATCTTGGATTGAAAGCTTGAAGATCAAGGTTTTCTTTTCTCTTTTCTCTTTTATCTCTCTCTCTCTCTCTGTTTGGCCGGCCAAGGGTGCTGAACAATGAAATATTTCTCACAAAATTCAGATATTTGGTTAATATTTATAGGCACAAATGTGCGGTCCACATCACACCGCATATTTCCTACTTCCGAGTTCGTTTTTCGACCCGAAACGATTCATTAAATCTTGGTTTAAGTTCAAATTAATTCAATTATGAGAAAATTTTATTAAATTTATTCGTAACGATCTTTGTGAAGTCAGCCGTCACTTAGTCGTCTCGAACGACGTGTAAAAATTCATCTCGGAATTCGACGAAATTCGACAGGGCAGCTAAATTTTGAGATACGAATCCAACAAAGAAGTCCGTTGTGTCATCCGAGCTCTAGAACATGAGTATTTAAAATACGCATTATAGAAATAAATTACCATTTTATTCTTTTTTAGAAAAAAGGTTTAAATTTACCCGGGTTTTACACTTATACCCATTTTTCACATTTTAATTTTCATAGGTATGGGCCACACATGAGATTTCATCTCTAACACCCTACCTATTTCATATTTCAACCCTTGGTTGGAAATAAACCTAATAGGAAAGGAACCCTACCTCTTGAAGCTTAAAACAAGCAGTAGAAAAACTTCAAAGACCCAAATCAAGATCTAACTCTTGATTTCCAAAATCTCGTACGTAGGCGTAGTCCTTGTCGCGTAGATGAATTTTGGTTCTTGGCCCGAGTCGATTCAACCAAGAGTTTACTCTAGATCGTAGAGAGAAGATGAAGAAAATCCTTGATTTTTCCCTTTCCTCTTCATTCTCTCTTTTTCAGAAAATCTAATGGGTAATGGGGAGAAAATATATTTTTTCTCCCCTATTTATTATTTATTGATTGGTAACGGTTGTTGTTCCTTACCTCCCAACACCATCCTCAAATGTGTATGGCTTATGTGTGAAGGGAGTGTCACTCTCCCTCGGGATGATACAAGAGATAGGAAACAACGGAATGTGAATGGTGAAAAATG